>PVJH01028454.1:0-27315 GCA_004026705.1 Nesogale talazaci
TTATCGGAAGAGTTGGACTTGGGGAATGTAATATTTTCAAATTCCAAGAAATTTTACTTATTTCCATAATTTGATGAGCATGAAGTAAATCTGCTTCTTCCCAGGCTGGTGGTTATATTTAGAACCCTACCTACCTTACTCTGCATTTGTACATTTCCCCCAGAATGTCTGCGCAGCACACATGGAATGACGCTATCATTATGCGTGTTCTACTGAGGTTAAAAAAGGAACAGAACCAGATCACGTATTTCGTGTTAACAATAACGCTTCTACTGCTCCATAAGGTCGTCCTTGGCAATGAAGGAGAAGCTGATTTTGACCTATACGGAAAGCTAACCATGGAGAACAGGGTCTGCAAACCGCAGCTCTTGAACCCTTGAGAGCTCTTTTGGTATGCACACATAGCTCCACAGTAAAATGGGGAAAAAATGTTAAAGGATATTATTTAGAAAATGGTGTTTTTATTTGTTTGTAATCAATGAACAAATGTTAAATTGTTGTGAGGGGAAGGGCCGTTTCTTCTGTCTCAAATGTTTGCCGACTCCTGCTCCACAACAAGCACACACATAGGCTGGAATGATATATTTTGGGGAGACTGCTTAATCCCTGCACATACGTCACCATCTAAAAAGCAGCCACTAGTACCTGTGGATCGCAGGCAATCACCAGTTCTGGATTTGCAGCTGCCTCAATTAAGCAGATAATCAGTGTACATAGTTCACCTCTTACTCAAATGTCCATATAAAAAAAAAGCAATCGGAATTGTGAATGACCAGATTAATTTCTGTTCTGGAAGAATCTAGTCTCCTGTAATGAAAGAATTAATGATGGAATCGGATTTCTTTATTGGAGTTTGAAACAAAGTAACCATTCTAGAGAGGGTGGGGGATGCAAGTGAAAAGGAGCTCCTGCTTTCAAGTCCAATGTCAGACTGCTCTCCAGGAAAATCCTTTCCACTTTAGAATGCATGGCTGGCACGCCGCATGGTGAACAAAAGTTCAAAGGTAGATGATGAAAACTCATTTGAACTAGACAAACCAGTGACTTTACAGGTTTTAAAAGCCATGGAGGCTTTTGCCGATTGCACATAATACATGAAGGCAAAACTCTGCTCATCCCTTACTGTCAACTCCACTGACTCTGTCCCCGCCTCCTTCCCCTCCCCTGCCACACTGCTGACTCTCCAGAGCTTGCAGGGTAATGGCCTAGAGACATCCTCACATCTTAGGGTGAATTAGGCCTACATTCACATATGTTTAGAGGTTTAGAAAAGACTTATTGTACCTGTCATCTTACAAAAATATTTCAGTGACAATATAGAGACTTGATGTTTAATGCTAATTCAATTCCATAGGCAGTAGCTGCGTGATGCGAGGGAAGGAGAGGGAGGTGGGAGGAGGGGGGCCAGGGATTCTAAAAACAAGTTTTAATGAAAGGGGGGGAAGTATAATGACCAATCAATTTTCAACAATTATAGAGGGTGTAACTCGAGCAAAACTCCCCACCTTCAGTTGACATGGACTCATAGTGGCCCTACAGGAGAAGGTAGAACTACCCGTGTGAGATTCCAAGACGGTTTACAAGAGCAGAACGCCCTATATTCCTCCTGGGGATCAGCTGAATGGCTGATCTTCTAGAACGTACCCCAAACTGCAGCCACTACAGCCCCCAGGGATCCCTATTGAGAGCACAGGTGAGGAACACAATAGCACTTGTTTTAGCTTATTTGAATAGCTAATGTACAGCTGGACTTCCTGGTACCTGCACCTGAGAAAATAAGCTCAAGCCTCTTAAGTCAAAGAACATTTTGCCACCGCAGTTACTGGTTCTAATAGTCTTCCATTTGAGAGTCATTCACTAAGCAGAGGCATTTTTGACAGATTGAGTGGGAGACCTATATTTCTATGATTTCCTATTTCTCTCGGTGGCAACATACTATCTACTGCACTGGTCTATCAAGTCCCCCCTCTCACCTGGTCACCTCTCACCATTTCAGTCTCTGCTGAAATCTCTGCATCAGACTGTGGGGGCCACATCCAATTTGAACTTATTTAGCAGGCTCTCGTCGTTGCAGGGATCCCTATTTTAATCATGTAAGCTCATAGCATTTTGTCTCTCTCTTCTAGTTAAAGAAACCACTCTAAGAATCCTTGCTTCTCTCTCTTGCTTCACCAGTTTCTCTCCCTCAAGCAGAGGTTCTCAACCTGTGGGTCGCGACCCCTTTGCAAGTTGGGCAACCCTTTCACAGGGGTCACCCGATTCCTAACAGTAGCAAAATTATAGGTATAAAGTAGCAATGAATATAATTTTATGGCTGGGAATTACCGCCACAAAAGGTACTGTATGCTTTAGGAAGTAAGAGAAGCCATGATCAGAGGATCATTCCTAGAAACACATCTCTGCTTGAGCAACTCCAATCTCACAACTGCCCCACCTCACCTCACATCTCTCCATTCCCTCCTCCTGAATTCACTCCAACTTGGATTTTGTTTCTACTCTTTTATTAAAACAGATCTTAATAGCTAGTACCATTTGAAACACTAACGACTTACCTTGAAACACTTTCTTCATTGGGCTTCTGAAATAGAATAATGGACACTGCTGGGTTATGGACAAAATTCCATGCTAAACTGGAATCTGTATGTACACCAAAGACATTAGGTATACATATACCTAATACATACATATACCTAATACATATACAATGTTTGTTTAGTCAAATGCCCTACTGTGGAAGTCATGTGCTTACGTTAATTTTATGATGGAAATATACGGGTGGAATCTAGCCTGTTAATCTGGAGATAGCCATTGAGAAGCCAATGAGGCCTCTATGTGGGCATGGCTTTCTCCTGAGACTTCTGTGAAATCTCGTGATATTTCTCTCATTAAGATGAGACGCTATCTTCCCCAGTTGTTGGGAGTTAGTCTCAGAGGAGATGAATCATGGAAAAGACAAGATGGCAGCGTCCGAGAAGCTGGAGGAGCCGGCGGAGGGACCACACAGCTTTGCCCTGATGGAGCCAGACCTCTGAAGTTGGAGCAGCATGCTGTTGATGGACCCTGAGCCCTGGAAGCGAGGAGCTATGGGGAGACCCCTGCCAGTGGAAGAATTCTGCACCCACTGACCTGTTACTTCATGAGTCGGAAGGAGACTTTATAGACTGATTTCAGGCATATGGGATAATATCGGACTTATGACTTTGTACTGGGACTGGATTGGGATGCCTTCCTAGTGTCACATCCCTTTTTTATATAAACCCTTTCCTTATATCTATATGCCTGTCTACTGAATGTGTTCCTCTAGTCTACCCGGACTAACACACCTACTATGTAGTGTACATATAATGAACTTCTATGTGTTACAAATATCAACACTTCCAGAGACACTCTAACAATAGCACTGCTTTGATGCATGTTATGAATCAGCACATGTCATTACAAATCATTGTATGTACGTTTAATATAACAAGCTTTGCTAGGTTTGATTCAGGCCTAGGGGTTTTATGGATAATAGATATTTGCAACCTAAGGTGCCTGCATTTCTTAAGCCTCCTTCTGCTTTATTTGCTACCTCTTCTCAGTTTCTCTCATTGATTTACCCCTCTCCTTTACCTCTAACAGTTGGAATTTGCAGGGCCACCAAAGACACATTTCTCTTCATCTATCCCACAAGTTCCAACACATAGTTGTCACACTTTTTCCTTTTGGGGAAAGAAAAATTACTGAGAACTCCTGTGGCAATTAAAAACTTTTGTACTATCACCCATAACCTGGGCTGAAGTATAGGCATCTTTTACAATTCCTCTGGCGAATTCCAGCATCAACAGAGGGCAGTGTCTAAAGTTCATTCCCAGTTGACATCATGTGGTCCCTTGAGTTAAAATACCAAATGTAGGTACATATGTGTGTATATTACAAGTGAGTGGAAGTAAATACAGAAGCATTGTTACTAGGTTTCCAGTTCATATAAGCATGATTTATCCCCCCACCCCCACAAAAAAAACCCCGCAATATGTTCAGACGTGTCTCTGTGGTCAGTGGATAGCTACAAGCAAATTTTTTCAGGTGTATACTTATTAAGTTGCCACCAAAGAAATATTTGACATGAAAAAAAAAAGATTGAAGTAAGGACTAACAAAAAAATCTTTAACAAAACTCAAGTAGATATCTTCCCTAACTACTGAAATGCTATAAAAAGTCCATAGGAATGCTACTCCACATGAAACAATACTTTTGGATCAAGAATTTTAAAGAAACTCTTAAGTCTTATAAGTAAACTGGATGAAGCTCAAAGAAAGAAAGAAACTCGCTGCCACCGAGTCAATTCCAACACATAATGACGCTATAGCAGAGAGTAAGGTTGTCCCTATGGGTAAAGACTGTAAATGTTCATAAGAGTAGACAGCCTTAGCATTCTCCTGAAGAGGGGCTGGCTTTTTAAGTGCTGATGCTGCACTTACCAGCCCAACAGCAAACCACTTCACTACCAGGGATCCAGCTGAAGACATGAACTGGTCAAAGGAATCCATAAAAACACCATGTATGCAATATCTACTGCAGCAGGGGGCTCTCATGGGGTTCAGCATTTCCATATCAATTGAACATTTTGACCATAGCAAGCTTTAAGCATAACAGATGCTAAAAGCATTGCACAGTCTAGGTGTGAAGATTTGGGGTTGCTTTACATTGAGTTGTAAGCCAAACTGAAGGCTGACATCCTTGAACTTCATTAGCAAGTGATTCCAGTCCATCTCACTTCCAGCAAACAAGAACGTGGCTTCCGCAAATCACAGGTTCTTACTCTAATTCTGGCATTGCATTCTTCTTCATATTATCGATCTTCTCTGATTATTTTCTCAGTACGCACATTGAAGACAACCCTGAGGCACATCTCTCCAAATTTTAAATTATACAATATTTCTTTGTTCTGTTCCCACCACTAGTGGCCTCTCAATCCAGGTACAGGTTTCACATGCGCACCATTCTTCTTTCGACTCTCCATAGTTTATTGCTTCACACAGTCAAAAACCTTTGCCTGGTCCATAAAACACAAGTGCATGGTCAATAAAATACATGCAAACATATTTCTAGTATTCTCTGATTCAGCCAAGATTTGATTGTGTTAGTCCAGGTAGACTAGAGAAACAAATTTCATAGACACGCAAATAGATATAAGGAAAAGGTTTATATACAAGAGGAACAGGACATTAAGCCCAGTGTAGTTCAAAGTCTGAAGTCCAATATTAGCTCATATGCCCGAAATCAGTCTATAAAGTCTCCTTCTGACTCACAAAGTCACAGGTCAGTGGGTGCAGAACTCCGGCACTGACAGGGGTCTACCCATGGCTCCTCATTTCCAGGGCTCAGGATTCATCAACAGCAGAAGCAACTCATTGCTGGTAGAGGTCTTCATGTGGCCACCCCAGCTTCAGAGGTCTGGCTCCATCAGTGCAAAGTTGTGTGGTCTCTCTGCCAGCTCCTCCAGCTTCTCGGACGCTCCCATCTTGTCTTGTCTGTGATTCATCGTCTCTGAGACTAACTCCCAACAACTAGAGAAGATAGCTTCTCATCTTCACGAAGGAAATAACGCGAGATTTCCCAGACGTATCAGGAGAAAGCCATGTCCACACAGAGGCCTCATTGGGTACTCAATGGCTATCTCCAGATTAACAGACTAGACTCCACCCCTACATTTCAATCATAAAATTAACATAAGCACATGACTGCCACACTGATATCAGTAATTACATCTCTTATTCCCTCATGTCACCCTCATTGAACCAAATCACAATCATTTCACATCTGAACCACTGTAGTGATCTTCTAATACTTTTCCCTGTTTCATCCTTTTTTTTCTCTAATGTTTGTTCTCAACACAGTCAATAAAAAGCTTTCAACATGCCAGTCATTGTGTTCTTCTGATAACACCCACTAGTGATTTTCTACCATCCTCATCAAAAAAGTCAAAGCCTTTGCAATGCTCCATATGGTTGCCAAAAGTTATGACTTCTCCGTTGTCTCATTGAGGTCATCTCTTGACCACTCACCCTTTCTTCCCATGCTTTTTACCACATTGGGCACACGTTGCTGTTCCTTGAGTACACTAATATTTTGGGCTCCAGGATTTTACACTTAATAGTCCTTCTGCCTTGCACACTGTATTATTCTGGGTAGACAGAAAAACAAATCCATAGACATGTATATGGATATAAGGGAAAGGTTTATATACAAAAGGAATGGAACATTGAGGAAGCATCCCAACCCAGTCCAGTTCAAAGTCATAAGTCCAATATTAGTTCATATGTCTGATACCATTCTATGTCTCCTTTCGACTCACGAAGTCAGAGGCCAGTGGGTGCATTGTGCCAGCGCTGGCAGAGGTCCCCTCTTGGCGCCTCGTTTCCAGGGCTCAGGGTCCATTAGCAGCATCCAGTGGTGGCAGAAGCAACTCAGCACTGGCAGGGGTCTCTACGTAGCTCCTCCAGCTTCAGAGGTCTCGTTCCATCAGCGTAAGGTCATGTGGCTTCTCCTCTGACTCTTCCAGCTTATTAGATGCTGCCATTTTAGTCTCTGAGACTAACCCCAACAACTGGGGAGATGGCTTCTCATCTCCACGAGGGAAATATCGTGAGATTTCCCATAAGCCTCAGGAGAAAGCCATGCCCACATGGAGGCCTCATTGGCTACTCAATGGCTACCTCCAGATTAACAGGCTAGACTCCACTCCTACATCTCACTCATAAAATTGACATATCGAATACACACCACCACACACACTTACTCTCATAGTGACTTAGGCTCCTTCTCTCATTTCTTTCAAATCTGCAGTCAAACATCCTCACGCTAGAAAAATATCTTCCCTGGACAATCACATAAAAGAGGCTTCAAACCCTATGTTTCTCAATTTCATACACATGCACACATGCCAATACAATGCTCATGTCATGCTTTGCATCTCTTTTTCCGTACCCTACAGAACAATGCACTTTGCATGTTGACAGAGACTTTAGCATGTTTTCTGCTGCATTTCTGTGCCTAGAATAAAGATGTCCAGCACAGAGTTGGCTACTAAATACTGATTATAGAAATGAAAGAATAGAATGCCATGTGATTGATAAAGAAGTAATCGTATGGATAGATCCAGAAAAGTTACATTGAAAAGATGCGCCATTGACCTCTAGCATTACAAGGGCTCCATTGCACATTTTCAGAAATGGGACTTTCTAAGCAAAACAGGACTGCCCCTCGGGCTCGTCTCTGTGCCAACTAATCATGAAGACCATCTTGATGGCTTGGTTTCCATGGATCTCTTTCATCCCTGAATTATTTTGTGTCTTTATCCCATAATAGAGATTCTAGTACCTGTTTCAATGTTTTTTCCTTGTTAAGTATTTATTGGATAGCTACTCTCTCAGGCCACAGCGATCTGCCAGTATATCTTCCCTCCAAAAATAATGAAAAACCATCTGGTACAAGCACATTGTTCTAGACAAGACACCTTTGTCCACCAGTAACTTTCCTGCTGGGAGTCTTTTTGCTTTTCATTCCCTGCTCTTAGCCAAAACTGGTTGTTCTCATTATTTGGTAAAAAGCTATAATTATAATCAGTCTATTAACACATATTAGCAAGTCAAATTACTTGCAGATTTAATTCAGTGCATATCTATTTCTCAGCTTGCTTTGTTTATTATTTATTTTTATTATAGCTTTGGTCTTAATAAATTCCAGGAGGGCATAGGCAACATGCTGCTCAGAATGTCTAACAATGTACCTCACATATAACAAGCACTCAATAAATTAATTTATAATGAATCCTGGCATGAAGTACAGGGAAAGAAGGACATCTCATTGATGAACTCTTTTACCAATTTAAGTTGTCAATTTGTCATAAGTGTGCTACCTATGACAAGGCCTATATACTCCATTTGCTTTTGTGTTCACTTTGTCTCCGAAGTGAATGAAAAGGATCGAAAGTCCACCTTTGGCGACACCGGAAGCCAGAGGCAAAGGCTCCCCAAGGCCCTCCCCGCAGATGCCTGTTGCATGCTGGAAAACTGTCTTCTGAGCGAACGCTGAAAAAGAAATGCGGTGGTTTAGAGAGAACTGCAAAAGCGACGAAGAGAAATTAAACAAAGGCTGTGAACCTTATTTGTGTTCTGTAACAGTGCTCGAAGGCAACATTTTTATTTTTAAATGTATGCCCTCATTTACTCAGGAAATTAAGAAATGAACTCCCCGTGTCAGCGCCCCAGCTACTGAAACAACCTAGCCGTCGGCTGATTTACAATTGAGTCCTAATTGAACAGTTATGGTTTTAACGATATCAGCATATCTGCAGGTTCCTTAGATAAATATCCCTAGCACTGACCATGGATTCTGTGGGCGGAGGACGGAGCCAGGCTTTCTGGTGCGGACAAGACTCCACAGTGGCGAGGCACCGCGAGGTGCTGCCTGTTCTTGATCAGGCCTCTCATACACCGTTTCTTTGATTTAAAAATAATCTTATGGGCGTACACTTCACATATCATACAGTTTTGTGATTGGATCATATTAAAAAGTGTAATGCGATCATTACCACAATCAATGTATGAGCTTTTCCCCCCTTCCTGATTGTTTTGACCTCGCCACTTTCCCTTACTCTCCACTGCCATGTCTCTAGGTTACTATTAATCTTATATCTGTCTCTCTAGATTTACCTATCCTTGATTCCGTATGCCAAAAAACTCATACAAAACCCAAACAGGAAACACATAGAAATAATTCTAACAACAATGACTAGATAGAACAAAGAAAAATATCTAGGAATTGAAAAGAAAGCAGAACATATTAAAAACAGAAACAATTTTAAAAGGGATCAAAAGGGAAATCAAATGGGAAGATATTTTAACCTAACTGCCTCTGCTCTAATTAACTTTGCAATATTTCCTAATAGCAAGTCTGTTCACAGCCCTCCACTATGCTCAGAGCGAATTCCCTGGAGGCTTAATACATGAGGCTAAGTGGATTTGGGGTCTCAATATTCATCAATAACTTTCTGCAGATCTGCTGTTTACAATGTAAGCTTTGATATCTTTCCCTCCTTCAAATTTGGATTTTATTATTTATAATCCTCGGCTCGCACAGGCTGGTGTACACTACCCATGTAAACTTAGTGGATGAATCCTTTAGATGGCTGTTTATTTTAAGATAAGCCTTTAAGACCCCAGATGTTATCCTGTGTAGAGCTGGGCACAACTTATTTTCTTCACTACACTTTGCTATTGAATACATATTTGATTTCTTCTTCAGTAATCTCTTCATAAGGGTCATGTCATGATTGTTCTCAGATTGAGGCCAAAATTAAGTGTGAACCTCAAATTCATTCACATAGCTATGGTTTACATATGTCTCTGATTCACGTCAGATACCTCATCATCATTTTATTGATGGAAAAAAAAATTTTTAAATCATCATACAGTCATAATACAATTCTATTAATTATGCCATTAATTTAGCCAAAGGTAGAGTGCTGTTGAGAAAAAGATATTATACGAATATAGGATGGCTTCAGACAGCAAAGTGAATTGTTGGCTGCTACAGATTAAACTCTTAAGTGATTGGGCACTATTTATCCAAACAGTGGTGATCCGTCAAAATTTTCACTAACATTCATTCGTAAAAATAGAACCATTTTTTCCAGACTAGTGCATGTCATAAGAAATAATGGCATTAAAATAGTAAATATTTGGTAGTCTTAGGCAACTGTTAAGGACCCTCAATGCAAAAGATCTAAACCAAAGTCCAATGACCACCAATTCCATAGGCCTGGAAGAGCACTAGAGTGTTTCAGCCTTAAATTCAAGGGAGTATGTTTGCTCCTTAAGTCTTCTATAGGTGAATTTTGATAAAGTCAAGTTCACATAGTTTCCACATCAAATATTTCTAGTGTGTCCTACAAACGACCTCAATAGGACCAAATCAAAAATCCTGGTAGTTTATAGGACACAGCCTAGCTCACCAAGGGCTGGACAGAATCTAAATCAAAAGTGCCCCTGTAGGAATATAGTATCAGGTATATCCCCTCTTAAATTATATATATATGTATGTGTATATGCATGTATATATATATATTAAGCTTTCAAGACACATGGAAGCTTGCTCCTCCTAGTTGACCCACCACCAGCAGTGTACTCTCCTGAGACATACTATCTTGACTTGAATTTCCAGTATAGTTCACACATCCATTTTATGGGAGGGTCTGTTGATTTGGGGTGAACTTAACATAATATTGAATGGCAGAAATTTAATGAACTTCTCCCTCCCTCACTCTTGACAAATGACTCCAGCTGACGTAGGGTCTAGTCTGTCAAAACGGTTGTTAAGGTATACATATAAAGAGGATAATACATGCGTCATGGATACTGGGCAAGCCCTCTACCTCATTGCTTGGGAGACCGGATTAGAAGATTACATGACCTGAGAGCTGAATCCTGCCTTCTTGGTGTTTATCCTTACAGTAGGGAACTCATACAACATATGTCTTACTTTGATTGATTAACTTTACTCAGCATAACGGTTTCCAGGTCCATCCATGTCATGATGTGCTACATTATTTCAACATTGTGTTTTAAGGATGCATAGTATTCCACTGTGTTGAAGTGTCAGAAGTCTTTTTCCATTCTTCTACTGATGGGAATTTGGGAGGTTTCCACTTTCTTGCTATTGTGAACATGGAAGAGCATATGTCTGCTCACGTTATGTGTCTTATTTCTTCAGGGTATAAGAAGAAAAGTTATTGCTGCATTATGTGGTATTTCTATTCCCAGTTGATTTAGGTATCACCATATTGGTTTCCATAATAGGTGTCCACATATTTAAAAGTTAACCAGCAGTATAAAGGTTTCAATCTCTGCCTCCTCTCCAGTACTTGCTATTTTTTTTAATTGGGATAGTTCTGTGGGTGTAGAGTTGTATCTCACCATTGTTTTGATTTTGATTTACTATTTAAAATATAAATGCTTGTATTCCCTGAAAACTACAGGGTTAGAGAAAGCTTTGTCCTCATGTCCTCAATAATGGAAATTAGGTATAACAATTATTTACATGGGGGTGAATCTTACTTTCCTTCTTTACATAGTTCTTTTTTACCTTCTAGCACCAAGATTTATGTTTAATTAGATCTTCTAGAAAACACACTAAAGAAGATTCACTTAGAATAAGAATGACAGCAAACACAAGATACAAATTTCCAGAAGTGTAAGGAAGCAAAAACGGTTATTTTATATGAAATCCATTTGTAAAAGAAAATCACACTCCATGCCATTCAGCAGATTCTGATTCATAGAGATCTTATACTTTTGGCAGAGTAGAACAGCACAGTAGGGCTTCTGTGCTGGAGCAGAAAGTCTGATCTTTTCCCAGTGGCCTTTCTGTTGGCATTGAACGATTGGTTTTGCTGTCGGCAACTCAACACTTAGCCCACTCTGTCATCAGCATTCCTTTTTAGAGGTAAAATTCAATTTGTTAACATACTTGTGTCCAAAACACTTCAACTGCAGATTATTTTGCTTATAATTTAGAGCTGGAAGAGAGCACAGAAATCTAGGTCAACCAACCCTTTGCATGGAGGAAACTGAGGGTGGGTTTCTTAACGACTAAAACAATTGAAGACCAGTTATAGAAGACAAGCTCAGGGGGTATCATGGAAGAAAGAATCATAAGGATAGGCCAGATTTGGATCAGAGAAAAGGAATTCAAGACCAAAGACTCTATAGGAAGCACAATTGCAATGGGGCTATCTTCAAAACAACATTTGGAGTGCTACCTCAAAGTTGACCATATAACGTAGTCATTAGAGCTGAGATGGTCAAGAAATAAGCACAGGTGTTGAATACACTTTTAGTATGAGGTGTACTAGGTACTGTACTCTGGAGATTTGATGATAACAATGACATTTACTTAGGGAAAGGGTATAGGTGTGAAGAACTCTGCAGAGAGGGGGAAATGTATCCACCTAAGAGTGCTTTCAAGTGTACTGCTCTAGTGACTCATGTAAACACAGAAAGGAGTGACCAAAGCATTGGAGAAACAGGAAGGCGTTTGGCTCAAATGTGCTGAGGTGCTGAGATTAAATTTTGAATGAACTGCCCTGTGCTGGAGAGTGTTCACTGATATGTAATGAAGTAATCCTGACAACTAAATGCCCAGAAAGTATACTGCAGAAACGCAACTCTTGTACTTTTCCTAAAGCCCTCTGCACTCTAAATCGACAGTTCTCCCTGATAACATTAAAGAAAAAAGAAGCATAAAAATACACAATGAGGAAAGTTCTTTGCTTCAGAAAAGTAGGACTTAAACAAATAATATGTGACTGGGAAAGAATATAAAGTGTCCCTGACTAAGATATCCTGATGATCTATTTTCAAGTTATCAAATTGCAAAGGAAACTAAACCTAGTATAGTGCAGGAGACTCTGGTTCATAGCAACGTGCCTGGCAAGACCAGAGGTGTCTTAGAGGGCCCCAAGGTCAGAACCTTTCCTGGAGCAGACGGCCATATCCTCGTTCTGAGTGGTCAATCAGTCTGCACTGCAGTCTTTTTCTGTAGCAGTCAAGCGCTAAAGAATGACATCACTTGGGTTCTGTCCAATAAAAGAGCATCGCCTGGGAAACCGTACGCAACAGCTCTGTTCTGTTTTCAGTGTCATTATGGTTTGACACATAGCCATGTCAACATACTAAAAACAAAGCCTGAGAGGAAAAGCACAGACCTCTTCTCTGGACTAGGATCATTTTCTAGCTGGGAAAGTATCTTCCTATACAAGATTCTATCTTTGGCAGGGTTGATTGTAACTGTTCCAAGCTGGTTGTCTTGAAAATGGAAACAACTGACAAATTGTGTCCAGCATTTCCTCCAGATGAATGACTGAATGAATGAATAAATACACAAAAGAAGAAATTGAACCCACTCCTCACAGAGTAATAGGATTGGGCTCCAAAGAGCAGGCCATTCTGTGAGGATGGAGGATGGTCACATCTTTGTACAACTTGTCAGTTTATTCTGTTTCCTGAGTGCCTAACCACTGAAAGCCATGGCTGAGCCAAGTTGACACCTGATCTTTAACTATCATGTCCAGTATTAGTATGACTTGGCACCTCAGCTTTTATTCCTGCCAGACACATACTGTTAATGCACAAAACAGTTAAACGGTGAATGTTTAGTATTGGTTAGTATCATCAATCCTAATTATCAAATGACAAATAGGTAAGTGAAAAATAGGCATATTCCATCTGCTTGCATCACTTTTTTTTTAGACAGTGCGGTGCAACTGTCACTGTGAAGAAGCTGTGATTTCCACGAGGGAAAGGACTATTGTGAATCTGTGGGAGAGTTAGGACAAAGTGCTCAAGGCACTGCCACACCTTTCCAAGCCTTGTCTCCTTCTGAGAGCTTGCAGCCTGGGAAGCATGTCACTGATGCTCACTTGGCCAGAGCAATTGCAACTCATGTGGAAGGCAGAAAGAAAGGGCAAATATTTCAATTCTCAGCCTTTCTGCTTATGCTGGATAACATAGTGAGTTAGAGTGAGGAAAGATGTACAGGGGAAAAGAATTTTATTATCAGAGGAGCTGAAATACAGTGTAGATCAAAGGTACATAAATAAAAGAAATCTCCGATGGCTATTGCAGCTAAAATTTGATCTAGCTAATTTTCATCATTTCTGATGAGATGTCTAAGCATGAGCTTCCAGAGTAAACAATGCAATCATGTTCGCTATTATTTTCACTTTATATTGTGTTCCTCTTCTAGGGAGCTTCATCCCCTCATACACTATGACAATTACCCTCAGAAACACCTCACTAGAGTAGTAATGGTACCTAATCATAGTGCAGCTAGTCAAATACAAAATAAAATAAGTTTCATGCAGACAAATAAACATAGACTCATTCTTTTATCTCTATTTTCATAGCTTTCCAGATTATGATAAAGGTATTCACATGCAGTCATATTTATAAGGAAGACTAACATAAAGGCAAATCAAGTGTAAATTGAAAGAGACACATACTTGACACTAATATTTAAGCAAATCTTAATAGACATTAATTTTTCAAAAGGAAATAAAAATACACGTTTACAATACATTAAATGCATATATACACACACATAGTTGTTTTTAAGAGTCATCAAGTTGATTCCAACAAAGGGATAGAAGAGAACCACCCTATAAGGTCTGGATTAGGATCTTTATGAAAGTAGTTGACTGGGATACAAGGAAGGTGTGTGTAACCACTCTTTCATGACTAGGGATGATCATATAGGAAGGGTTTCAAAAAGTTTTGAGAAGACAGCCATTATGTATCATTCATTCTTTCAACACTCTTTGAATTCCTTTGTTTAAACTAGACTGAATTTAAATCTATGCATATATAACTTATTATAGATATATAGCTGCACAGATAAATTGCCACTTTGGTAGTCATGTATGTCAGATCACACAAGGTAAACTACATAATCCATCTTCTTTCACTTAAAAGATGAGGAAATGTGAAACTCAGCTCATGGCTTCCAACTTCTTCAGAACTTGCTCAAGTTGCTGTGGGAGACAAACAAATGGCTGTCCTTTGTTATAAAAAGAAATACTGTGATGAGGAAGGAGATGAGGGTTCCAAATGACTTACATGCATTGTGGCATTCATTCATTTGACACGTCTTTCTGACAATGCCTATTGCAGGTACATTGCACATAGGTTTAGGAAAATAATAGAAAGCCAGATCAACGGCATTCCCTACCTCCTGAATTTCACAATCCACTGGGAGATAGAGACAAGAGACCATTAGAAGTCCTCCTGAAAGAAAAACTCTATGAGGGAAGAAAGCAAGGACTGAGGATATGGGAGGACTCGTGGACAGCCATGCAAAGGGTCTTGTGAACTGAGATTTCAAAAGTTTACTATAAGAACTAAGAGCGATTAAAAGTTGTTGACGCATTTTAAGGATCTGAGAGAGATGAGAAAACTATATATTTAGAAGGACAATTCTCTTTGAGCATCTAGGGGGGAAGGAAGCTATTCTCTCTCTATTCTCTCTCTCTCCCTCTCTCTCTCTCTCTCTCTCTCTCTCTCTCTCTCTCTTTCTCTCTCCCCCCCCCCCCCCCACAAACACAGAGAAAGGAGAGAGAGAGAGAGAGAGAGACGAATGTATGACTGCTAGTAGATTGTCATAATCATTGCTCCAATCTAACCCCAATAAATAATATGCACATATGAGGATGAGTCAACGAACATTGCTACAAAATCATAGAAACATTTATGAAACACAAACAGCAAAGCATAAAGCTACTGTTTCTTAATATAAAACATTGTCCTGAAGACAATTTTCACATCTAACGCTTCCTGAAACTCTTCCTTCTTCGATTTTTACCATGTCAAAATGGTAGTTTGGGCATCATCAAAGGACCAAATTGTTTTCTGTTAAATGTTACTGGAGCTACGTTAACAAAGTAAAACTTGAAGGTGAAAGATTGAGGGGATAGTCGGACTGACTTAAAGTTCACCCAGAATTCCTTAAAGGACAGTCCTTGTTACCCTTGAAGAATGAACAGCTGGCACATTTCTCAATTTTTTAAAAAATGTCTTCCAGACAAAGTCCCTGTGATCATCATCATGTCCTTGGAGAAAATCTATCCAGATTACTCCTCGGAACCACCCCTCCTCCACAAGAAATCACCATAAACTTCAGAGCTAATCTCTGGGCTTGAAATGTAACTGGCCCAGTCTGTCCCCTCAGAAAATACTGTTTTAATTGAGTTTTCCGGAAGGACCCTAATGAGACTAACATAGCTGTATTGCTGAGAGAACTTTCTACAGCCAGTTCCTGAAGGCAAGGATAGGTTTCAACATGTTCTGTTTGGAATAAACTCAAGTAAGTATGGACTGGAACCCACAGAGAGAGGCATTTTGAATTACTTTCACATGATCCTATCAGCAGATAGGAAAAACCATTCATCTTATTGGAAAAGTTGCATGAATCTCTATAATGAAAATTGCTATGGAGTGGTCTTAATTTTGCACCATTTTCCAAAATGATTCCTAGATTCATCTTTGTTGGATGTATTGACCTCTGCTAGGACTTGGAATAAGAAGTGGCTTGTGCGCATGACTTAGATTTGTAGTGTATCTCAATGGATTAAACATATAATAATATTCTGCCTCTGCCTGAAAATTTTCATCTGCTTTTTTGCTCTGATTTTCAAACAGCTAACATTCTAGCTATGCAATCTATTGAAGGACAGACGTAAAAATGTTTTCACATCCAAGAAGTCTCAACTGGAGGGGTAAAGCCAAGAAAAGAGACCGATGTCCAACTTCTCATAGCAAAACTTCATTACTCTACTGGAAATTAAATTTCAGAACAGTAGCACACCCATAAGCAGATAGAAAAGTAAAAATTTCATTTCAAATACTAATATACATGATTCCTAGATTAATCTTTGTTTGAATTATTGACCTCTGCAGGGCCTTATCATCAGAAGCTGACTGTACATGGTCTTATAAAAGGCTTCTGGATTCTTAATGATTGGTGGATCTGTGTCCCCTCTAATATACGCTCTCTCACCTGCCAAAGACTCTTAAGTAATTCAGAATGCCCTACTAACATTAGGGAATATTATAGAGCAGTCCTTTCTGATAGCTTAATTATTTTCAGTGAGCCACTACATTCAACTCCCTAGGAGTCCTAAGGCAACAAACTAAAATACAGCATTAATAATGTTATGCTAAGAATAATGGCATCATGCCAGAAAATTTCAAGGATAAAAATATGAAATCCCCTTGCTGAGATGCAGCATGCATTACAAAAACAACTATGTGGATCAGTCAGCTTGAATAAGATGTTTTGACATCTTATCTCAACATCTAAAATTAAAACTACATCTTCAATTTGCACTAAAAGCCTTGTGCTTCACCTAGGTTAAACTCAGATAAGAATTTTGTATGAGGGAAATTAGCTACAAGAATGCTTATCTGAATGCTGTCTTCCTTTCCCCCTCAAGTTTGGAGGGAGGGGGGAAAGGGTTGGTAATTTTATATATCTTGCGATAATGTGATAACTGTTTTGAAGATATATTATGTTTATACTTTAATGAAATCTTGAGTAGAAAAACGGAGTGGAAACTTCACTGTGATGACAGCATTCGTTTCATCTCAAGAGACATTTCATAATGATTATAATCAATGGAACTTCAAATTGTATTTTCTAACTATATTTTATTTTTAACTCTGCTTGTCATCACATATCCTACAGTAATCTCAACAGTCAAAATCATATAAGACCTCTCATTTTGAAACAAATTAGATGATTGAGCTGGAATGAGGGCCACGTAGACCCTAACCCTGTGCCTTCAAATCCAAAGATGGCAGGGAACAGGTGAAAAATGGTTAACTGCCCTTGAGGCCGCCCCCACGTCAGAACCAACCCGGAACAAGGAAGCAAAGTTCTGCCCGCCTCTGTGGCTCCCATGTGATGAGTTGCAGATCCAAGCAGGGGCCCTAAGATTTTCACAGGCTAGTTTTAAGAGAAGCATCGTGAGACCATTCTTCCAAAGACATCTTATTCTGGAAGCTTTGCAGGAACCTGGTCAGCCTCATAACCACCCTCAGCCTGCACTGACCCTGAGTGCACTCCCTGGGAATGGAGGCCTGGTCTGCCACTGAGTACAGGCTTTCTTCCACAGAACCATCGGATCAAAAGTAAACCAAAACAATCACCACAGACACCGAGCCACAGCCACCTACAATCCCAAACCCACTGCCCCTGAGTCTACACTAACTCATTGTGTGCCTATAGGAAGAAGTGTGTGCTTTTTAGTGCTTCTGACACTACACATCTTTATGTGAAGCAGAGAGCATCTTCTGCCAGCGAGGATGCTGCTGAGTCTGGACTCTTTGACTTTATAGTTTTACAACACACACACACACACACACACACACATACCCCACAACACACTGAAGTTTTAAATATTCTGGGCCAGGTTTTAGAAATGGTTACAGTTCCTCTCCCATTGATCGTGTTGGCCTTTGATGCCACATTCAGTCCCTGGGTTTTGACCCTCTATGCTGGGCTTAGTCCCCCTCTCCTCCCAGTCCCAGGCAGGCCCTGGACCAGCCCAGGGGCCAAGGGTACATCATCAGGCCATGGTCAAGGAAGCTGCAGGAGATGGGCAGTCTAACAGGAGCCACCAGGAGAAGAGAGCCCACAGGAACGATGTCAGAGAAAACACCCATTGAAAGAAAGCTTCCTGATGACACAAAAGAGATTGACATCCATCCCAAATTATTCAAAGGCTTATCTGTCCGAAGCAACAAATCTACGTAACAAGATCTTCTTGGACAAACAACTAGTCATCTTAGGAAGGAAAAACAATGAACATCTTTAGTGTATTTAGCTTCCGAAGCAGGCATTTTACAGCTATTCTTAAATTGTCTTTGTTTGCATTTATGTTTTCAATTCTAAGGCAACATCATTAATCTACTATTCTTTGAACTCAGACTTTCTCAGGAGCAGGGAGAGGGGAAGTCTAATAATTTCCTGCAAATACATTATTCTGAAAGGCAGCAAGACAATTTCCATTGCTACAGAGTCACCCTGGGTGTTCATTAAAAGCACCAGGCAGCACAGTGGGACCCAGCATTAATGGGACACAGTGCTAGCAGATCTGTGGAGCTAGTGCTGGTCCTGATTACAAACGGTGTGTAATGATATACATCAGAATCTCTAGTTCTTCCACAGAGGTAGAGCTACCGCTAGCATGAAGTGGTATGTAAAAGGTAAGGCAATGAAACATAGGAAAGCATCATCTTTTTCATGTTGTTTAAGCTAAGAATTTAACTCCTGGCTGCCCCAAGATGAAGACCTAAAAGGTAGTAAAACTTCCAGCAGGTGTTCATAAATAGCCCTCTGTAAACACCAGGCACTGTGCTAACTATGTTCCATATATTACTTGATTCTCACAACAACCCAGAAAGAAAGGCAACATTGTTTGTATTTCACAAATAAAGAAGCTGAGAAGATTTGTAGTTCATTTTTTACCACATACGCACTAAATGGGGGCACTAAAATGCAAACCACATAGGATGACTTCTTGTTGGCTATGTTCTTAACCAATAATAGGCACAGAAATTGGTTTTTATTTGCTGGAACTACAGAAGAATAAAGAGTCAGGTCCAAGAGGATTCTATGAACCGTGGCTAATTGCTCTCGACAAACAACTGTCTCTTTTGCCCAGAGGCCAGAAGATAGTGGATAGTTCCCAGCTACCATTACTAAACATTTCTATCAAATAATATATAGGATAATCCTGAGGAAAACATAAAAATGAGTTTCAAATTCTCATGGAACCCAGATGCCCAGAGTCACAGATGGTGACTGAATTAAAATTATTGCCCTTGTATAATCTTTAAATTTTAAACCAAAAACATCCCAGAAGTCTTCTTAAAACCAAACAATAATTTAGATAAGGGGTAAATCATGGTCTACTAGTTGATTGCAAATGTAGTGTGGGGTAGATCACATGGCATTGAAAAAATAGAGTAAATCTATCATCAACTCCGTCACTTAATTGCTATAGAGCACAGCCAATTAGTTGCAATCTTAGGTGTCAAACGCATGCACAAACAACTGCACTAAGTGCAAAAAACTGACAAGCTATGGCCAATTTTTAGACCTTTAATTTTTTCTCTTAAACAAAAGAAAGGGTTTTTAAATGAGTGGGGGAACTGGTAAAAAAACAAAAATGTACCACTTTCATATGGAATGGAAGATATTGACACTAAAAGCTGCCTTTCAGCTCAAGTCCTGAGTGCATGTACAGTTCTGGAACTTATTCGAAGAGGGGAAGTATCCAAACATGAGAAAATGTGCTACCTCCTTGACTGCATCATTCGGCTCTACTTATTTATGTGAGCCAGTCTTTTCCCACAAAAAGATCATTAAATCCAAGTACTGTTCCACCTTGATTGATGTTCATTTGGAAGTTTGTTTGAGACTGGCTGTCAGCCACTACTCTCCGCACTATGCATCCCTGACTCATTCCATTCAGTGCAAGTCATCAGAGTCAACTCAGGTAATGACCAAAAAAATGTACATAGTCAATTGTGTTGTGGTGTACAATATGGACACATGCGTTATGCAAGATATGTAAACATGTTGTACATACACAGAATTTTCAATGCAGTTAGGAATAAACTTAATAAATAAATTAGCATATGTTTTGCATTTTTGTATTTGGTAGATCATTTTGACTTGATCATTTTATAAATACCTCATATGCTGAAAAAGTGTGAGCATCCCTGTTTTAGATTAACCAGTAAAGAATGTCTATTTTGATCACTGAGTTCTTTTAAGATCTAGTTTTAAGATCTTTTAAGATCAAATTGGTAACTAGAAAACAAACCAAAACCAATGTCATGGAGTTGATGCCAACAAAGAGCAATTCTATAGGATGGAGTAGAAATGTCCCTTTGAATTTCCAAGACCAAATCTCTACAGGAGCAGGAAGTCTAATATTTCTCCCTTGGAGTGACTAGTGGTTTTTGAGCCACTGACTCTGTAATTAGAAACTAACTCTATAAGCAACTCTATCACTCAAGAACTGCCATCAAGTCAATTCTGACTCATAGTGAGCCTACACAGGGTTTTTGATGCTATAAGTCTTTAGAGAAGCATATAGCTTCATCTCTTTCCTGCAGAACAACGTATGGGTTTGAGCCACTCCTGTTGATAGCAATCTACTACTTCCTAGGCAGCACCACCAAGCTTCCTACTCTACAAGCCACTTAAACTGGTAATGGGAAGTCAGAGATTATTTACAGGCCTTAGCCGGCAGTGAATGTCTTCCTCTTTCCTTTGGAGAGGGGAGTCACAATGTTTGCACACTTTGAAGAAAGTAATCAATGTCATGGACTTAGACTTGTTACAAATTGGATTTGTGTGTATTTTTGCAGTGTATTTCTCGACAGCAACGATATCATCTATGAGAGTTGATTTTGTGCTTTTCTTATCTTCCTCTTTAGAAAACTGAGTGTTATGAATATCACAGCAGCAACAATAAAGAAGCTGACATGGACTACGCCTCCACCTACAATGCTTCACTCTTTCTAATAAAGATGCCCAGTCCCTGATGACAAACTGTCACCTAACTGATTTAGTCAACATGTTCAGATCAGTTGGGTGTGAAAAAATGAATCAACATGATGGAGTCCACTGTCAGGACTAATTATTCAATGTCAGCATATGGTGCAGATGCTCGTGGAGAAGAGAGATGGCCTCTGTATTGAGAACACTTGCTGTGGTTGGGTGTGGTCCAGCCAGTTCAAACTCATAGCAACCTTATTCATAGTAGAACCAAACACCATCCAGTCCTGTGCCATACTCAAAATGTATCTTATCAAGAGTCTTCCTCATTTTCAAGGCCTTATTTACAGATATTCTTGATATTGATATTCTTTTCCAGCACCTCCAAAAGGCCAAACTCCCTGCGCTTGAGTTGTAGAACTGCCCTGTGTCTTTCTAAGATAGTAATTGCTTATGGGAGTACACTGAAACCTTGAAGGTTACAGCCCAACGAGTAACCACTGCACCTCCAGGCCTCCCAGCAGAGTACAGATGCTCAGTAAATTCCCTGAATGAAGCCTGGAGGTAAGTACATTAAAACACTGCCTGGAGAAAGACAGAAATAAGAGGAAGGGAAACAAACCACAGTGACTGGCTGCCTTGGCTCTGTGACTTTACAAAGCAGCCAGGACCAAGTTCATCATCGCTCTGTGTTCACAGCACTTAGGCAGCAGGACAAGGGTCAGCAAAAGCAAAGAAAGAAGGCAGAAATCAGAACCCCCACCCCCAACCCCCAGCAGGAAAGCAGCAGTGGCTCTGGCACACCCCCACCTCCAGAAAGCCCTGGCAAGAGGGAGGCATCCAATGTGGGCACAGAGGGGGAGGAAGGCAGCAAGGAGCCACTGCCTACTTTTCAAAGAGGCAAGGAGTCAAAAGGAAAGAAAGGCGTGTTGGTCTCCTCTTACTCAGGGTCTTCTGGCTCCCTTTGAAAATGACTTTAGAAAGGAAAAGGCAGGGTTGAAAGAGAACTCAAAAGAAAGTCAGATTCATGCCTAGAGAGAGAAAACCTTCAGAGAAAGTAGAAATCTGCAGGAGAGGCCAGTGAGTTTGGAAGGAACTTGCTACCGTGAGGTTCTCATGCCTGGCCTGCAGATGCTTATTAATTATTCCCCAACAAAGTGATATCCAATAAACCCTTGAGGGAAAGGAAACTCTCTTCCCCCTTCTTTCTTGATGTATCTAGACTCTTACTGGAATTCTGCTTCCACACATTCATATTCCATACCCAAATTGCCATCCCTTCCATGAAGTGATTCCTGATCACAGAGGGACAGTGGGATTATGGGGCTTCCTGGGGACACATAGGTGTCCATTCTTTGATGTAACACAAAATTCTGTTTGCCCGTCGTGTGCTATGGAGAATAGGCAATACTGTGATGAATAAGGCAGACACAATTCTTGTATCTAGAAAGGTGCCTGCTTCAAATCTCTCCCCAACCCCAAAGCCAAGTGTGTGTTTACATATATATGTATGTATTTATATATGTATATATAATTTCCCCTGTTGATTCCCACTCAAACTGTTCCAGTACATGGCATGGTAAACTACAGTTACTATGTTAAGTATGATATTTTTGTAATCCTGCCATGCAGAGTGGCTTACACAGAATAGGCACTATTATAAAATATAACACAGTGGTTACAAAGGAGTTGAGAGATGGAACCACTGGGAATTTTCTAAAGGAAAACCAGAAAAAAAATAAATGAAACATTTAAAGATATATTGAGACATGAATTAATTTCACTGCTATTTTTATGTATCAGAAATCCAAAGCCATATCTGGCTCTGGCTAATGTGACATTTGGGGTCTGTGTCATGTTGGCTGGATTAGTGACTCCCATGATGTAATCTAATGTGATCAGCTCTATGGTGGAATCTAAGAAAAGGTAACCAACTCTGAGCAGCCTGCGGTGGTGGTCGAATGCAGCACTCTTGATCTGGCCTCAACCTACCATAAATTCAACTGAAGAAAAAAAATAATCCTTGGATGTGTGCTCTATTCCTTTTCAAGCAGACTGGATGGACAATCTTGTCACTTCTGCTGGGTCAGAATGACACGCCTGCTGCCATACTGCCTGTTGATTCCGAAAACCGCTAGCAGACTGCAGATGTTGGATTCATACCACTTTGCATTCACAAGCCTCTAGTGTTCCTGGTTCACATTCCTACTTCCTCAGGCCCTAACGCTACACAATCATCAGGTCTGTCCAGCTTTAATCTCTGTCCCACAGGATTAAACTGGGCTACACTTATCCACTTCTACAACGACATGATCCATTTCATGATCTAAATTTACACATACATACACACAGAGATAAGCATGACTGGGTTAGCTTTCATAGAAAATGCAGCTTAAATATTTAGCTAGAGCTCAGAGATTTCCACTGACTTGGTTCAAACTTACAGAGACTATGTGTACAATAGAATGAAACACTGGCACACACACAAAGGGTGCCCAGAGGAAGGAGGAGAACGGGACATTGCTGTCATTACCGGGTGCCATAGGGTAGGGTGTGCCCAGTTCTGCACCGCTGCTGCAATTATCGCTATGTTTGCAGGCATCGTGTCCATCCATCTCCTTGACTGTCTTCCTCCCCGACCCCCCACCCCCCACCTCCACCGCCAAACCTCCAATTTACCAAGTATGCCATCCTTTTCCAGGGCCTGGGCTCCCTGATAACATATCCAACGTGTATGAGGCAAAGTCTTACCTTCTCAGCCTCCAAGGCGCATTCTATGGGCCCTTTCTCCCATGCAGCTTTGTTTGTTCTTTTGGAAGTCCACGGTGCTCTCAGTATTAGCAATTTCTTTCTTGGTGCCCTTTAATCCTTGTCTAGCTCTGGTTCTCCTGCCCAGTTGTAAAGTTAGAGAAGGTCAGAAATGGCCCCTGTGCCAGTCTAACAGGTACACTGCCTTTCAGGAGGGAATGTCTGCTTTGTAACGGCACGGATTTTCTTATTCTGGGATGGATGTTAGATGCACAAAATGGAAATATTCAGGCATATGCTGGGCTGAATAAATGAAGACTACCTTCCTGTTTCTAATACAGTGCTAAGTAACACACCCACCATGCATTTATCAGTGGTGTGGTGGCAAGCACGTCACTGGAAGCCATTTCACTGATATTTCAACCATCAGCAGTGTGACCCAGGGTAGATAGATTTCAGTGGAGCTTCTAGACTAGGAATAGGGAAGGCTTGGTGATGTCATACTGAAAATTAGCCAATGAAAGGCTTACAGATGGAAGATGACCCCCCTCAGTCGGAAAGCACTCAGGATGCAGTGAGCTCCCGAGGATTGATCGGCGGGGCCCGTGATCATGGCGACGGGTGAAGGTGCAGGCAGGGATTGAGTGTGTTGTGCATGCAGTCACCAGGAGTCAGAGCTGACTTGAAAGCAGACAACAATAAAGGAGTTCATCTAGCAAAACACCAACAAGGCAATATTGTGAGGCTGCTATTTCACAAAAGGGTTTTGATCTTTTAAAAGTTAAGAGGGGAGAGAAAGAGAGGGGAAACCGAAGTTTGAATATTAGTTCCTGGCACAATTCCAGTTAGTGTCAAAGTCCTTTAAAAAGTGTTGCCATGGTGGCATGCTTGTTTTTTGCTTTCATCTCTGGCTAGTTGGGTAAGGCGTGGCCTTCTCTCACAGAGGAAGGAGGTGAATGGAACAATTGGGTATTAGATCAAGTACTTCCTTTCTGACACTGATATCCCAAACAACCAAATGCAATGATGGGCAGCACCGCTGAATTCATAGGTCAGTCAACTGCGACCACCCTGGGACAGAAGGACTGACACGGACACCGTGTCTGTCACCAGAGGGTGGAGCATAAGAACGATCGTAGGGAAAGTGCAGGCCCGGAAGTGTTTCATTCTGTGACCCATCAGGCCCGCCGAGTCCAAACACACTCAACAGCACCTTACAAGAGCCACCATTTCTACCAGGAAACAAAATGAAAAACGCCTTAGTCTCAATGACAGGTTAGCCACTTTCCCGGGGGAGAGGAAACTCTCTTCGTGATCCTAACATCCTTTCCTCCTTGTCTGCCCCTTCTCATAGTGCCCTTTCCTTTCTACGTAGCAAATATTTACGTTGCTCATCTGCCTCAGAATTCCCTGTCTGAAAGGGAGAAATATACAAATAATAAATGTTCTTCACCATTTGATTCCTCACTCATCCTAATCAATCAACAGCATCTCTTAATCAGAACTCGCCAAGGCTGGGTGGTCTGCTCCCACTTGTCTTCTCAGGGCAGGAAAACAAGCCCAGCTCAGCCAACAAGCAGTGGTCCGAAGCTGTAGCTGCTTTCTCAGTCTCATCCTTCCAGGCAACTACAGTGAGACAAGCCCGAGCTTAAAACAAAACCATAAAATGGCCCAAGTGGATGAACACAGTTCTTGTTTGGTCCCGGAGAGCTGCTCATAGCGACCTCTTGGGAGAGAGGAGAACTCCTCCCTAGAGTGTCTCCGCTGTCATCTCTCTGAGAGCTGATCACAGGGTCTTTCCCTCCAGGAGCCTCTCACCTATACTTTGGCAGCTGAGAAATTAATCACTGTGGCGCCAGGGTACCCTGTGGAGTCTCGGTCATGGAGTCATCATAGCACATGCAGAGCTAAGCAGTAATGCTCACACTGAGGCCTAGAAGAAGAGGTCTTGAAGTGATGGGAGGGAGTAAGAATTAAAGCAGAACCCAACTCTCCTCGAACATCAAGAGATATCCTGCTTTCTCATACACACCAAAAAAATCTGCAACCCTTAAAGAGCTTGGCTTTCCTTAAGGATGATCTATGGTCTCTGGCGGCTGGAGTGAAAACAGAGACAGAGAGGCCACTGCATTGTGTCATGACATCCAGCTATTGGGTGTCCGGATCTGCTGAGTGCTCCCAAACCCTGGTACAGAAGACTTTAGCTGGCCTTACAGAGCATCCTGGAACTATGAGCTGAAAGAAATCTCATTCGTTTTTATGTTGACCTTTTTCCTTTGTCTTAAGGGGAAAATATTAGTACGTGGAACACGGGAGACAGTAAATAAACAAGGCAGATGTAACTCATTTCTCAGTGAAGAACCAGGCACACTATAAAAGCGCCCTCAGATGCCCGCAATAGAAAGGAATCATACATAATGTAGCAGTGAAGTACTTGACAGGACTCCGTGGCCCCAGACGACCCACAGCATGTGCTGCTCTGGACGCGAAGATGTGACATGTGTAGCAGGGTCAATGTCCTGAAGGCAAGGTCTGGTGTTTGCTTTGCATCCATGGAAACCTAAAGTCATATTGAAAGTAAACTTCGCCTTCACATATGTTCTGTATCAGGTAAACATATGTTCACACAAAATGGCATCACTGTCTTGTCATAATGAGATTTACCTCTATAAGGGTTCACAGCCTTGGTAAGCACACATAACAGACCATCTAGACTACCACCGCACTGAATGCTGCCATTTCAGCAAAAACCACTGTGTAGCATTGTTTACATGATAAGCTCTTTACCCATTGTCTCTGATCTTTGGAGGTGGTGCATAGAGGGGTGCTAAGATGCCATCTAAAATCACTTACCTAATTTTGCACACTTGTGTATTTCTATGAGCAGAGTCCATGGCTCTCATCCAATTTTGAAATGGATAAAAGGTTTTAGGGAAATGAAGATTTAGATTTAGAGGGACTGCTGAAGGACACAGGTATATTTGGAAGAACGTAGCAGGCGCAGGCTGTGAAGGCACAGTCACAAGTCCTTCCTCACGTTTCTAACAATCATTGCACGCTTGGAGCTCCATAAGATGGCCCACTGGTTTGATAACTCACTAATGATATGCACAGAATACACGGAAAGCTATAGCAGTTTAGTACAGGGAATGGTCCAAGATGAAGATCAGGCAAAGGAAGAGACAGAGAGGGAAGAATCCCAGGAACTGTGCAGCACAGTTTCTGTTGTGTCAGGCCACACTGCATCCATGTCAGACAATAACGGGGATGCTAGACTGTCACGGCTCACTGACAGTTTGGATAAGAAATTGTAGAGGAGTTTCCTGGCATTGGTATGATTGATGAATTGGTGATCCACATAATGGATCTCAGTTTCTATCCAAGTCTAGTGCTAATCAGGACACAAAACCCCCACCCTAAATGACACTGCTGATCTTTCTGGCCTGGCTAGTCCCCACC
>PVJH01028455.1:0-27311 GCA_004026705.1 Nesogale talazaci
AGAAAAACCCCGCGGGACCATTAATGGGAGCAGAGCTACCATGAGGGTAAGGGGAAGATGAGAGAAGGGGCAAACCGACCACAATGATTTACATATAACCCACTTACAGGGGGACAGACAACCAAAAAGTGGATGAAGGGAGACACTGGTCAGTGAAAGACATGGAAAAATCACAATTTATAAATTACCAAGCGTTCATGAGGGAGGGGAGGGAGGAGGAAGGTGAAAAAAAAAAAAAGCCAATACCAAGGGCTCAGTAAAAGGAAAATGTTTGAAAATGATGATGGCACCGAATGTAAAATGTGCTTGACACATGGATGCATGTATGAATTGGGATTAATTGTATGAGGCCCCAATAAAATGATAAAAAAGATGGCATATATGCAAATGTGCTCGACACACAGATGAATGTCTGGATTGTGAGGAGATGTAAGAGCACTCAATAAAAAGTATATTTTAAAAAAGTTATGTAAGATTCTAGCAAGCCTGTTATGCTCATTGTTTTATTTGGTTGGATGTTCATACTACGGTGTACCTAACAGGTGCTATGTCACTAAGGGGTTGCCTCTTTAAGTTGTGTTGTTTTGGGGTTGTTTTGTTAAATGAAACCAAGGAATGATGAACCTGTAGGGAAAGCAAATATAACAGGGTTTCCAGGAAGAGGGAAAGGGTGCCGGAGAGACGATGTCAAGGAATCCAGGAAGAAATGTCTGAAAACTGATTATGGAAGCGATGGTATAATTCTGCTTGACATGACTGAATGATGTTATGAGGGAATGAGGGAATACTGAAAGAACCTCCACCTCCCATAGATCCAGGAAGGGGTTTGGGGCTCACACTAAATCCTCCCTCTAACTTAAGAACAACTAGTTCCGACATTACGGCGCTGCTCGCTGCTCGCCCCAGGAAGGGAACAGAGGGGATGGATGCTACAGAAAAATGAGGTGAAGCGATTGGATGGCTCCTGGCGGTTAGATCAGGTCTCAAGGGACTGTCCCCAAACAAGCAGCCCTCTAAGTGAGAGGCCCACTCAGGGCACATGAAGAAGCATGCCGTCGTGAGTCCCCGAAGGACTGTGAAACGTAAGATCTGAAGCCAAAGGAGGGATTTCGACCAGAACCTCGAGTGTAAGAATCTGGTTCGCAGAATGCTATGAATGACAGCAGGAGCTTCGGTGATCTGCCTCTAGCTCTAATAGAGGACTGGAGGAAAGGGTCACCAGACAGAGTGCTTTGGGGTACAGTAGACCAAAGGCATAAATCTGCCCTGAACAGCTAACATGTTGTCCACAGATAGCCTCCTCCCCCCCACCACCCCCCCCCACCCCACTGTCATAATGCAGGCTGGGACCTGATCTGGTTTTCAAAATTTTCTGCATTTTTAGTTTGTATTGCCTGGTTTGACTTTTGTTTGTACTTATTAGGGGGCATTTCAGAGGCATTAGGTCATTAGGAGTCACCCTCTTGAAGCTGTTTGCTTTTCTGTATACGGAACACCCAGGATTTTTTGTACATGAACCTACAGAAATAGCAAGCTTTTGGGGGAGGGTTATCGTGGGGGTGGTGGGGTGAAAGGGAGACAGTGTCAAAGAGTCCATATAGCAAAGAATGTTTGGCAACTGACTCTGGTAGCAAATGTACACTTCTGCTGGACGTGATTGAACTATGGAATATATGTATTAATTCTCAATTAATAAAATAATATTAATAATAAAATATCCTGGTTTGAGTGGGGGGGATGGGGAAATGTCGGACAAAACTTACTGGTTGCATGGAGGCTGATAGAGCCCCCAAGACCAGGGTCTTTAACCCCCTTGGGCCTGGGCAGGAATCCACCTCCCTGGCTCAATTTCTAGCCACGAGACAGACGGGTCTAAAAACAATGGCACCAGCGAGACACGCACACTTTAAAAGGATCAACAGATCACGAGGGCAACCTTCACCACAGGATGACGCTGCGAAGGGTTAGGAACGGTGAAATGTTAACGACGAGGGACAGTGATGAGAGGAAAAACAAGGATGCTGATGATAAACCTGATGAGCTGCTCTGTAACCTTGAACTCACAAAAACCGTTACGAAAGAAATGAAAGTCCTCTGAAGCTGTCCTGTCACACGGTCACTGTGAGTGGAACCACCCCAGACCCAGCATTTCAGACACCCTATCCTGGGCCAGGAAGCTCGCCCACCAGCTGAGGGGGCCACCAGCGTTCAAGTTCACCCTGGAAGTGTCTGAGGTGCTGTCCTAATGGCTTCACAGCCTGGACCCTCTGTCAAGTGTTTCACCTTAGGCAGCTGGAACCTGGCAACAGTCCCTGAACACTCGCTTTTTATGGTGCGAATGACCAAAATGTCACGAAACAGGGCATGGCAGAAATGAAACACTCAGGACCCAAGCTCCCTTTGTACCAGAGCTACTTTTATTTCAGAAGAAGTTTGTAGTAAGTATAGTATTTACTTCTGCTTATATACAAGTCCTTCACGTTTGTGTTTAAAATGCACAGACATCCCTTAATTCTCTGGTTCCTGCTTAAATTAGCGGTTATTTTACAATACAAAAAAATACCAAAAATTGCAGTCCTAAATGTATGTATAACACCCACACCCCCCAGCAATGAAATAGTTTACAATACTTACTCCATATTTACATGAGTGCAAGAGATGCTAAATTATACATATTAACAAACTAAGCTTGAGTCCAAACAAACAAAAACAACCGTAGATAACTATAAAAACAAAGACATTTCCAGAGCCAGAATTAGTTCAACGAAACAGGCTTTGCTAGTGTTTAGAATGTTTTGTGCACAAACTCGGCGGGCATTACTGTCGGTTCGGTTACTGCCTTTGAGAGAAGGCCTTGGTTCTCCCGTCTCCCAGTCAGTCCCCACAGGCCCAGTGTTACCAGCGTCAGAGATACTCACGGAAGGAAATGGCTCTTCATGGGACTGGCTCTCCCGAAGCCACCCACTGTAGATGTTATGGTTTGGGGCAAGTTGAGTAAATGGGGTCACACAAACCTTTCAGAGGAGAGCCACGGCATGCCTTGAGGACAGGAGGCCATTGCCATGCAGGCTTCTGTCCTTTGGGCCTCAGCAACAAGGCAAGCCCTCTGTGATGCCCTCCGAGGTGCCAGGGCTTCAAGGAGCTGGATTTTGTTGTGACTCTAAAAGGCTTCTTTCTCACCTTGGCCACTGCCCTAATGTTAGCTTAGGTTATTAAGTGTTTAGAAAATATCTGAATGGAGGGATGAATGAAATGAAAGGATCAGAGATGCTGAAACCTCCCCCCTGCCCCTCCCCCCACCCCCAACACATTCCATTAGCTCAAGGACCACGACTTGCACTAGAAGGTAAAATGTCTTCTTTCCTCAACATTGCTCTGGTCTTCTCATCTGCCTCAGATACCCCAGTGCACCTCCAGTCTCCTCAGAATGTCCAGAATAGGGCTGAGCCCCGGTAGCGTAGTGGTTGTGCGCAGGACTGCGGCCCACTGGGACGGAGGTTCAATTCCAGCTCCATGGAGCAAAGGCTGGGCCTTCTACTCCCACCACCTGAGGGCAGTGATGCGCCCCCCCCCAAAAAAAACAACAAAAAAAGAATGTCCAGAATAGTCCTCCTGCAACAGTCTTCTGAAATCTTAGGAGGGGATGGTCCCTTCTCCATATGCCTCTTCCTCACTTATAGGTCATGCATTTCATGGAGTGTGTAAGTAGGGAGACTGGGTTGATGGTGGAGTGTAAAATTCTCCCTGGGGAAACAGGAGCTATTTATCAACAAACTAGTCACACAACCCACCCCATTTTTTTCATTCCCAAAGATATAACTTATAGTAGGAACTATGATCCTGGGAAATGGTCATTAAGAATTAGACAAAACCAGGAAAAGAAATACAACTAGAACCTGCCTACTGGGGAGTCAGTCCTGCCTCCCAGCAACCTCTCTAGGGTTTCCAGAGCTATTCTTTCTGCTGTGTATACACTCTTCTGGATGTTCTGGAGACTACCGTACAGTCACATCCAAGTGGAAGATCAATATTCTTGGGACCACTGGAGTTTACGTAATACAGGCTCCCTTGTGACCAGATGACCCCTTCCCTCTCGGGTCACTGGCACTAAGCTGAGTTCCCCATTCTCCTCACTCACTCCCCCTTTCCACCCTGAGCTGGGTTGCTTGCCATTGGCTGCAAACGAGAAGCGGGAATCAGCTGTTTCTTCAATGTTGGCGCAAACTTGAACATCCTGTACTTGCCTTACTTTCAAATAACAAATAATGTGACACTAAAAAAAGGGGAAAGAATCAGGTGGCTGTAGGGTCAGCTGTGTGCTATTTCATGGTACAGGTAAAGGAGAGCTGTTCTGTGAGCAAACAAGGCGGCTTTCTCTTGAGGGAAGCCCACTCCAATGGCCCCCCTGGTTCTTTGCCAGAGGTCTGGTGTGTCAGGGTGGTGGGGGACAGCGCTCTGTGGGTGTCATATACTTTCTGGAGCAGGGGGGTGGGGGAGCTTGTGGGAGGAGGGGGCCTTTCCCTGTCTGCTTTCTAATGCGAGGTGAAAAAGCAGCTCTTGGAGAGGTGACTCTCAAAGTCGAGGTGTGTTGTGCATCAGATAGTGTTTTGTGGTTTTCGAGGATCTCCTTAAGAACACCTTCCCGGGGAGTTCTTCTCGGGGGCAGGCTTAGTGTTGGAGAGGTGATGGAGCTCTCCCTCGCAGGGGGACATGCTGCTATATCTCTGGTCTTTCAGATATTTTCTCCAACGTCCGTCTCAAGAGGAGAATGTCCACGGACTCCGAGTTCTGAAGCAGGAGAGCTGCTGGAGGCGGCTGTCTGACACCAGGACACAGAGCACCAGAGATGGGGCAGGCTCCATATCCAGGTGGGGCCTGGTGGGAGAAAAGCCGCTAACAGACTTGGTCCTGCCCTGCTTATATGTGGTCATTTTTCTCTTGGGCATCGTTTTCCTTCCTCGGCCATTTTCCCCATGTGCTTGTCTTTGTTATAAACGTTTACTTGCTCTTGTTACAGCCAATGTGGTCTGGGCTGGAAGGTGGGGGGGATGGAGCCTCTCTTCAGGGGAAGGAGGGAAAACCATGTGGGGTCCTTCTTCAGGCTCCGGGCAGGTTCTGCCCGGCCACAGGAGCTTGTCCTTCTCCTGTGTGTTGTCAGATTCCACCTTGGCCTGGGAATGACACGGGAGTGAGAAGCAGGAGGAAGCAGCGCAAAGCTGATGTTGCCAAGAGTCCCTGAGCTCTCCGTGCTCCTTCCTGCTCCACGGAATCACACACCACCAGCCTGTCCCTTCCTCTGTGGGACCCTGGAGAGAAGAGGCCCGAGGGACATGAGGCAGGCGTCAGAGGGCACCTGGGATCACACTCCATGTACAGTGCGCCTGCTCGTTAGAGGTCAAATGGGAATCAGTTCATTTCTGTTTTTATCTCATTGACTGTTGCTCTGCTACATGCTCCTTGGGGTGAGGAGACTCTTCCCTGGCTGCAAGTTAGATGTTAGAGGAAGAGCAGAGTGCCAGTGGTAGCCACTTGAATTTTACAAGAATGTCGGAATGCAATTATGTAAAAACTTAGGCTTACTAACTTTCCAATTGCTAGATCTATTTAAAGTCTAGGCACTTAGTGTGTGTGTGTGTGTGTGTGTGTGTGTGTGTGTGTGTGTGCATGAGAGAGGGAGAATTTCAAGTGTATTAAGACTAAATCAAATTGCTTTAGAAAACTACCTATTATATCAGTTTACATTCTAAGTAACACTGCTGACCTTGACATTAAAATAGCCCCTTCTATCCTAGTTTGATATTCCAAAGAGATGGACCATTAGTAATTCTCAACTAGAAAAAAGCTTCTCCCTGGATGAGAGAAGTCTGCCTAAGTCGTGCAAGAATAAACAGCACATCTTTTAAAAAAGATAGCAGGCTGCAGATGAAAACAAGGTGAGTTCATCTGACTAAGTTTAAAAGACTATGTTCAAGAACAACTGATGACTAAGTCTACTTGTAAACACTACATCTCTTGTGTGTTTTTTGCACAGTTGAGAGACAGTCCCAAGAACAGTTTTCCACAAGTGAACCTGAGTGTCATTCCTAGCTTGCTTCCTGGCTCGATACTGGCCTCCTCTGGTGACAACAGGCCCATCCCTGGATCTGTCATTAAATCTGCGACTTCCTCGGCAAAAGTACAATGTTAGGTGCTGGGACACGGAGGGGAGAAACCGTCCAAGCTTGTGATCATGCAGATGAATTGGGTGCTGAGCGTTTCCAGTCTTCTGCCTGCTCCCTCCTCCCCTGCGGATGGCTCTGGTAGGACACACGCTTGCTCTTGCTCACTCATGGGAGAGTCTCTGGCTCCAGCATCAAATGCAGGTGCCTGGCTGCGCAGGGGGCTGCTGCTTCCGGCTTCTCAGGGCTCCCGACTTCTCTTTGTACACGATGGGCATCTGCTGAGAAATGTCCACCAGGGCGCTGGCCACTGCAAGACCTGAGAACCAACACAAGGAGCATGTGTTAGGGAGTGGCTTGCTCACCTTCCCCCCCACGCTGCCCCCCAGCATTTTTATTAGTTATTTATTATTTTCGGAAATAAAGGATCAGAAACCACTTACATATATGGTAGAAGCAACCACCCACATTTACACTTTTGCCCCAGGGCTATTTTCTCTCCTCTGCTCTCCATCCTTAGAGTAAAAGACATTCCATACATCATCAAGTTGATTTGTTTATATAAATAAGCCAAACCATCAGTAAGTGACTGGCACAGTGAAGGTTCTCATGAGATAAATGCACTCTGGAGTGTCGAGAAACCGACCCTAAGAAGATACAGAAGCCTGTCGTATTCTGTGCTTACAGGAGCAGAGAACATTTCCCTCGTCAGGCAAGGAGCAGCTTGTTTTAAAAAATAATTAAAAAACTTCTCTCACACCTCCATGTTCCAAACAATTTCTTTCATTAGTTTGTATATGTCCTTTCAAGAGTTCTTTATAGAAATACATAGTCTGACCCTATCTGACTTTTTTTTTTTTTTTTTGGCATCACTGCTCTCAGGTGGTGGGCGTAGGAGGCCCAGCCTCACTGCTGTAATTGAACCTCCATCCCAGTGGGCCGCAGTCCCGTGCACAACCACTACGCCACCGGGGCTCAGGCCCCTATCTGACTTTTTATGCAAAAGGTATACCTTCTTTTTCAGCAGACTAATGAAGCAAAGACTTTTACCTGGTGGCAAGAAATTTAAATTAGATTGTAGGCTGGTTCCGAGTGCTAAACCTTTCCTGCCTGTCTCCAAAGGGTTACCAAAAAAAAATTGCACATCCCTTCTTAGAGAAGACTGAAATCCATCCACACTGCTCGGCCAGCATCGGTTCTGACATCGAAGGGCCCAGGCTCTGGATCAAGCAGGTTCTCTTACCTACCTGTGCCTTCATTTCCTCGATCGTAAAGTGGGGACGACACGAGCACAGGGTGATTGGGAGGAGCTGGTGAGTGAATCTACGTAAAGTACCCGGAACACTAACTGGCACGAAGCAAGTATTACCTTTCACTCCATGACCCCCACTTCCACCCCTGACATTTGTTGTAGTATCAGTAACTGATGAACCTGACACGAGAGAAGGGGCAATTCGAGGGGAATTGGGCTAATAATATGTATGGCGATAAGACAGCCAACTTCAAATCCCCACTGAGGCTCTCAGGATGTGTTCCTGAAACGTGTTTCTCTGCTTGCTATAGAACAGGGAGTGGCTCTTAAGGGGAGAACGTTGTTGTTGTAAGAGGCTGTCAAATCGGTTTTTACTCAGAGTGACCCTACATGCAACAAAGGAAGCACTCTCAGCCTGTGCCATTCACAAAACGGTTGTCTGAGCCCACTGTTGGCAGTCCTGTGTCGATGCATCTCCGTGATGTTCTGCTGATCTACTTGACCAAGCTCGTCCTGATACTCTGTCTTGCTTCTAAGGAGCACTCTGGCGCGACTTCTTCCACAAGAGATTGCTTTGCTCTCTGGCAGTCCGTGGTACTTTCCCTATTCTTCACCAGCGCTCTCGGTCAAGGGCACCCATTCTTCTTTGGTCTTCCTCATTCAATGCTGAACTTTCACATGTATGTGCGGGAACTGGAAGTACCATGGCTGGGGTCAGGTGCATCTTAGTCCATAAAGTAATATCCTTGCTCTTTAATACTTTAAAGAGATCTCGTGCAGATTTCCCCAATGCTGTTTTGATTTTCTGACTGCTGCTTCCACGAGCATTGCTTGTGGATCCAAGATGAAATCCTTGACAACTTCTACCCTTTCTCTGTTCATCATATTATCTATTGGTCCAGTTGTGAGGATTTCAGTCTTCTTTTTTTTAATTTAATTTAATTAATTAATTTTTTTTTTGCATCACTGCCCTCTGGTGGTGGGAGTAAGAGGCCCAGCCTTTGCTCCGTGGAGCTGGAATTGAACCTCCATCCCAGTGGGCCGCAGTCCCGCGAACAACCACTACGCCACCGGGGCTCAGCTGATTTCAGTCTTCTTGACATTGATCTGCAATCCATACTGAAGGCCGCAGTCCTTGATCTTCATCAGCGACTGCTTCAAGTTCTCCTTTCAGCAAGCAAGGTTGTGTTATTTGAAGGTTGCATTCTGAAGGTTGTCAATAAGCTTTTCTTCAACCCTGATGCCATACTCCTCTTATCTCACTCCTCTTCAGCAACTGAAATGATTTGCTAAGCATACAGATTAAGTATAGTGACAGGATATAACCCTGACACATACCACTCCTGATTTTCTTTCTTCTTCTTCTTCTTCTTTTTTTTTTTTTAGCATTCCTGATTTCCAACCATGCCATATCCCCTTGCTCTGTTCAAAGACTGCCTCTTGGTCCATATGCAGGTTCTGCATGAGCAGAGCAAAGTGTTCGGAATCCCCATTCTTCTCAATGTTATCTGCATACGAGCCACAGAGTCATGGGCCTTTACATAGTCAGTGAAACATAAGCAAACATCTTTCTGGTATTCTCTGCTTTGAGCCAAGATGCATTAGACCAGGAATGCTATCCCTTACGCTACAGTGTTCTGATCTGGCTTGACTTTCTGGCAGCTCCCTGCTGTTAGACTCCTCCACCATTGTTGATTTTCAGAAAAAATTCATTTGCATGTGATATAATGACATGGCTTGATCATTTCTGCATTCTGTGGACCCACTTTTCTTTGGAAGAATCTGGGTCTCTTCTACTCAGCTGGCTAAGAGGCTGACTTCTAAATTTCTAGGCACAGGTGAGCGTTTCTAATGCTTCACCAGCTTGCTGAAACATTTCATTGGTATTCCTCAAAATATTACCATGTAAAGTGCTTGGTTTAATATCTAGCACACAGTGCAGGACGCACACCAACACATCAAGAAGTAACTGCCACGGCAAAGGTGTGACTGAGCATGCTATAAGGAGGGACCAGTCTCCAGAGGACACCAGGCTTGATAAAATACCGCAATAAGTACACACCTGGTGCAGGACTGAGAGGGTTTTACTGTTATACGCGGGGACAGTATGAGTTAGAAGCATCCTGTTAACACCTATCACCAACAACCACAGTAACAATGTCCACATTAGTTATTATATGAAGAAAGAAGACTAAAAATTATATTTGTACTGCCATTTGGGTTGGACTGCTGGTAAGGACTGGAAAAGAAACAATGAAAAAGAAGCACTTTGGTATTAGGATGCTGGTGTGAGTAAAATGGTCCTTTTTGTTGTGATAATCACGTTTATGCTTTCTACTTGAAATGGAGTGAAAAGGCAAGAGAAAGTGCAGGAGTGCTACAAATATCTATTTGAGAAATATTAGTTATACAGCTAGAAGTCAGAGGATAGCTATGTGAGGGAGAATGTATAAAGTGAAGGAGGGAGAGATTTAGGAGTCAGAAGAAGGGCCAGGGAGAGGAAAGGCTGAATGAGAAGCACAGGAGTTTCAGAAATACTGGTAGCACAGGAAGGTGTGATCGTTAAGTCTCGGCTATCACTGAGAGGCTGAGGAAGCTGGGGCTGTGAAGAGAAATCAAGGCCATCGCCCTTGGACAAGTGAATGGGGAACTTGGCCAAAGAGTTTGGGGAACATACATGACAATGAAATCCCTCCCTGAATCCCCGCAATGAAGAGAGGCAGGTACTATTTACCACATTGCCTTTATCCCACATTTTAATACAGCCAAGTATCCAGTACACAGCTCCTCCCTGTCTATACCGAGTCTGCCACAGAGCCCACGACTCACCTGACTGCCCGGGAGGAGGGATCCCACCGAGGCCTCGAGGGAGCCTCACAAATACAGAGAGGACAGCAGCCTTGTTGCCAAAGCACGGCTCCAATGCTATGGGCTTGGGAACAGTCTGGTGGAGAGAGACAAAGACTCCCCTAAAGCTTTAACATGCACAGACAATGTCATGATCATTTCATGCTTACAAGGGCACCAGTTTTAGGTGTACAGAAAGATACACATTATAGGTAAGATCTTGAAAATGAAACAAACGTAAGTAACAGTCATTTAACATCAGGGAGAGGAATGATATTGTTCGCCATCTTCCTTCAGTAGGTAGGTCAAATAGTTCGGCACATCAGTCTCAAACACAGGATCTGGAAACAAAAACTTTTTAAAATGGCAAGTTCTTCAGCTGTCTTAGGAGACCAGTCACATGTACGAGCTAGAATGCTGACCAAATGGATCCCTCACCTATTCTCTGAAAAGTATGTCTTTATTTTCTTTTGTAGCCTTTGGATGTGGTTTTAAAAGGCACCCCCTGTCTTTCTTTGTTGTATCAAAAATCACCACAAGCTCAGTTGCTTAAAAAAATACCCATTTACTATGTCACAGTTCAGTAGGTCAGAAGTGCAGTTGGACGCTGTAGGGTTTTCTGCTCGGATCCTCCCAAGACCTAAGTCAAAGTGTTGGCTAGGCTGTGCTCTTAAGTGTAAGGGAAGAATCTGATTCCAAACTCATTTAAGTTAATAAAATCCAGTTCCTTGAGGCTGTCAATCTGAGGTCTCCATTTTCTTGCCTTCTGTTGGTCAGAGGCCACTTTCTTCCTTTGGTTCCCACGCACGTGCCTTCTTATCAGGGGCCCGCCATTTTTTAACCCGCGGTTGTGCTTCAGTCTTTCTCACGCTTGAAACTCTCTGGCTTCCTCTTTTTCTAGCAGCTAGCGAAATGCTCTTCACATCTCAAGAACACCTGCCCTGAGACTTTTATTATATCCGAGAAGTCTCTTTAAAGCAACACTTGGAATAGTGCCTGGATGCAGAACGATGGAACTGAAGTCAGTGGGCTGCTTTAAAATTCTACCTATGACATCCCCGTCAACTTCTCGAAATGCAGTGAGGTAAACCATTACCAGCACCATCTGAGAACTGTGTAAATGACTGAAATGACGACAGTGGGGAAACCAGTTATGAAGCTACAGCAATAATTGAAGAATAATGGTTTATACTAAGAGTGTCAGTCGTTAGAAAATATTTTTGAAGACAAAGCCTTGCTGATGTCAAATGAGAGAACAGGCCCAAGAGTAAGTCCAGGGTGATTCCATGGATTTTGCCTGAGCACTAAGAAGTTTATTGAATGAAGGTCTGGGGAGCAACATGCAGAGTTTGTTTTAGACATGTTAAGTTTGAGATGCCTGTGGAGACATGGAATGAGCATAAATGAGCTGGGAGTTCACGGTCTGGGTGGAGAGGGTTACGGTGTTTTAAGGCCCTGACAGAGAAGAGTACTGAAGGAGCATGTGTAAATGGTGTGAAAAGAGCGGAGGGAACAGCACCGTTAAGCTGTTGGAAAGGTGACGAGGATCAAACAAAGAACAGGAAGAACCGCCAGTCAGGTAGTGTCTTGGAAGGAAAAACAAGTAAGTGTTTGATGCCGTGGCCTGTGCACGCGAGGCTCTTGTGCAGTCCTCTGGGTTTCTTTCTTTTACCTTAACCCTTTAAGTTCTCTTTTGTTATGGGGATTTCGTTCAGATTTATATATGCTATGTTTTTTTACTCATTCTTCCTTCTTACACTTCAATTCATCCTCCTGGGGGAATTTTCTGTCTAGTACCTCTTTTAGACATTTCCCTTGTTCAGGTTTGCTGGCTGCAAATTGTTTTCCTTCTAGTTTGAAGGGAATTAACTTCATCCTTGCTCCTGGAGGGCATTTTAGTGGGCAGGCTAGTCTAGACTGGCAGCTCTCTTCTTTCAGCGCCTGGTAGACATTCTTCCACTCTTTGCTTGCCTCTGATGTGCTTACTGAGAAGTCAGCTCAGTTGTCAACCCTTTGAAGGTGATCTGTCTTTTTTAAGATCTTAGTGTCTGTTGAGTGCTGTGGTCTCACTGTAATACATCCAACGGTAACTTCCTTTTCTAACTTCCCCTAACTTCTCTAATCCTGCTTGTGATTAGAGCAGGATCTTCCAGAATCTTCATATTCAGGCGTTACCGTATTTCTGGAATCAATAAGCTACCGTCTCTTACGTCCCTAGAACTCTAATCACACTGCAGTTGGACCTTCTACCTTCCACACTTATTTTCTGCTCTTTCCCTTTGTCTCTGTGCTGCACTGTGTACTTTCTTTTTTTCTTTTTTAGGCATCACTGCTCTCCGGTGGTGGGAGGAGGAGGCCCAGCCCCACTGCTGGATTTGAACCTCCGTCCCAGTGGGCCGCAGTCCCGCGCACAACCACTACGCCACCGGGGCTCAGCCCGCACTGTGTACTTTCTTCATCTTCACTGTTCAGTTAAAAAATTCTCTATCTGTGCTGGATCTGCTGTTTCACCTGCAACTAAAAATAAACCCAACGACTCTATTTTTCGTTTCTAGACTTTCCATTTGGTTCTTCTTCAGATCTGCTAGGACACTGTTAACTATCACTGGCAGTTCATCTCTGAATCTTATGTTTCACCCAGTATTTCCTTATAACACCAAGCTATATTTCCTTATTGGGGGAACATTTTATGTTTGAGGAGAAAGTTTACACAGTAAATTAGTTTGTTATTGAACGCTTCAAACACAAATTGTTCCCAGGACCAATAAAGAGAGTAGCAGTTTGAGGAGAGTGAGGAGAAGGTGGGCTGTAGCTGAAAGCATGGTTAGACCTGGAATACACATCAAAACTTCAAGGGTACACATTCGGGGTCAACATAATCTGCAGACCGGTGCTTACGACCAATCAAGGAGACATCCTTGATAGAAAATATCATACTGGAGTTTGTTTTCTCTCTGTTCTTTGCTTTGTAGATTATATTTTTACAGCACCTGATTTTTTAGATACTGTTGTTCCAAGAATGTGATATCAAATTAAAAAAATTCTGGGTAATTGCAACCAGTCACATATCCCAAATTTGAGAATGAATAAAAAGAAAGGACACAGCTCAGTTCTCTTTGCTGCCTGCCTGAGCGAGCAGTAGCCCTCTGCGTTCTTACAGACTCATTCTGTGTGCTTCTCGTTTCTCTGCGCCTCCATTCACTTACATTTACAACAACAGTGGGGGAAAGGGAGAACAGATCACAGTGGTCTACATATAACCCCTCCCAGGGGGATGGTCAACAGAAAAATGGGTGAAGGGAGACAGTGGTAGGTGTAAGACATGAAAGAAAAATTATCAAGGGTTCCTGAGGTAGGGAGACTGAGGGAGGGGGGAAATGAGCTGATCTCAAGAGCTCAAGTAGTATGAAAATGTTTTGAAATGATGATGGTAATATATGTACCAATGTGCTTGACACAATGAATGCATGTATGGATTATGATGAGTCCCCCAATAAAATGATTAACGCTTCCCCCAAACCACAGATTGTCCCGTCACATTGGTAGCTACTCCCACAACGTGTCAGCAGTCTCCCCGCTGCCATCCCACCTTCCTCATTTCCATCTAGTCCGTTTCCCAGCCCCTCTGTGTCTTCACATCTTTGCTTCTGGTCTTGTTGACTGTTCTAAGGAACACATTTTTCTTAGATGCTATTAATTTTATAAGCCAGTCTATTATTCGGATGAAAATGACCTTTGTGAGTGGCTTCAGTTACAAGTCAAAAGAGTGTTTTAAGGCAAGAGTCCATAACTGTGTCCTCAGGTATTGTATTATACATTGAGTACATATGCAGCACATACAAAGATTATACACACACACACACAAATGCCCACAAATTTACCTATATATGCATGGACCATACTCTTATTCTTATTTTTTCATACTCTTCTATTAAACCACTTCCACACCTAAATAGCCCCTCACAAAATTCTGGTTAAGACCGCTGTTCTTGTAGCTGTTCTCTATTCCTGAGTATTTATCAGCATCTCACTGACCTGGGTCAGAAGGCCCTGACGTCTCTCACATTGCGTACTTCTTTTTCACTTCTCCAGAATGAACACATGTCTGCTATCTAGTGTCCTTCCTTTGTATTTCATCCTTGGTAGCCATCAAAGAACATTTGTTTCTGTGTGTGAACCTGTTTTAGACTTTTTAATAAAAATGGCATTGTATATTATCTGTTCCCTTGTGATGGGCTTATTTCACTTACTAGCCCTGGTGTCATGGTTGGTTATATGGTGTGCTGCTAATTGCAAATCTGAGTCCACCAGCCCCTCCCAGGGAGAAGGGTGAGATTTTCTTCTCCATATCTCACCTAGCATAAGGTCCTCCATATTCAGTCATGTTATGTTTTGTGGTATCATCATCATTCTTTAAAAAATTTTTACTATTAATTGTATATGTATACACACACACACATAAATTCCATAGTTCAATCACACCAAGCAGTATTGTACAATTGCTACCACAATCAGTTTTCAAACATTCTTTCCCTTTCTGGATTCCCTGACATAGTCTCCCTTTTATCTCCCCATCATCACGATTCCTTAATCATTATATAGATTCCATTGTATTTATGCATCACATTTTGTTTATTCAGTATTTGTTGATGAGCATCTAGGTTTCCATCCTTTTGCTACTGTGAATAGTGCTGCAATGAACATGGGTGTGCATGTCTACTTCTATTTCTCTAGGATATCTATTGAAGAGTGGGATTGCTAAATCATATGATATTTCTAATTTTTTGAGAAAGTACCATAGTGTATTGCAAAGTGGTTGTACCACTTTATAAGCTACCAGTCCAATCTCCCTAAATTGGCTGTCTTTTGTGGTCTGATTTTAGCACTGTCATTTTTGCAAGGGTGAGCCAGTACCTCATGTAGCTTTGATACCTCTCTCTGATGGCTGTGGGCCCCAACATGAGAGCAGTTGTGAGGATAGTGCAGGGTTCCCGTTTGTTGGAACTGACTAGAAGGCAGAAGACGACTACTAAATGGTGGTAACCACCCCTTTATGTGCTTGTTAGCCACCTAAACATTCTCTTTGAACTATCTGTGTGATAGTTATGAAATCTGGTGTCAATCTGAGATGTAAGACAGAAGGGGTGGGGTTTAGCCTGTCAATCAGGTTGTAGCTTGATGACCTCATTTAGGAGGCGCTGAGGAGACCAATAGCTGCTGGGGGCGGGACACACACGAATTCCTTTGTGAGTCATTTTTGCTGAGAAGACTCCTGGAGCTATACTAGAGTTCTGGGGCTGAAAGAGCCATGTGGAGATGCCTGCCAGCACTGAGATGCTTCCACTGTCACTGGCTCCACAAGACTTCCCACTCACTGGCCCGCAAGTGATCTTCCTGCATCCGGTGTCATTGCATGTTTCATGAGTCTGAAGAGGAATTTATAGATTGGTATTGGACACAGGGGCTAATACTGGATTTATGGACTTGATCTGGACTGGGCTGGGATGTTTTTTCAATATTCAATTGCTCTTGTTTATAATAGTCTTTCTTTTTTTTTGGGGGGGGGGGAGCATCACTGCCCTCTGGTGGGAGTAGGAGGCCCAGCCTTTGCTCCTGGAGAGCTGCTGCTGGAATTGAACCTCCAACCCAGTGGGCTGCAGTCCCGCAAACCACCACTACGCCACCGGGGCCCAGACCTATAATAGTCTTTCTCATACACATCTGAGTGTCTATGAATTTGTTTCTCTAGTCTACGCAGACTAACACAATGTATTTATGTCCTTTGCCTATATTTTGATTAGACTGTTTGTCTTTTTGTTATTGAGGAATTTTAAGTTTTCTATATATTTGAGTGATTAGGTCCTCACCAGAAATGTCACTGCTAAAACTTTCTCCCAGTCTGTAGATTCTCTTTTCATGCGTTTAGTGCAATCTTTTGATGAGTATACAGAGGATGGCAACATATTTTGGGGGAAAATGGAATTAAAAGATAATGGAATTTTAAAAAGAACTTTATGAATCCCTCTAGAATGTGTTGCATTTTTAGAAGGTTCCAGTTACCTAGTTTATCTTCTGTTGTTTGTGAATTTTTCACTATGTATGAATGTATGTGTTTATGGCATAAATTAGAACCACTACTGTTGATCCTATGTTATCTTTCAGGAACTTTATAGTTTTAGGTTTAACATTTAGGTCTTTTTAAAAAATCATGTTATTGGGGGTTTGAACAACTCATACTCATCACAATCTATACATCCATCCATTGTGTCAAGCACATTGATACATTTGTTGTCATCATCATTTTCAAAACATTTTCTTTCAGCTTTTGGTATTAGTTTTTCATCCCACCCCCAACCCCCTACTTCCTCCCTCAAGAACCCTTGATGATTTATAAATTATTTTCCTGTGTTTTATACTGATGGAGCTCTCCTTTCACCCACTTTTCTTTATCCACTCTCCAGGGAAGGGGTTATATGTAGATCATTGTGATTGGTTCTCCCTTTCTCCCTTCCCCTTCCCCTTCCTTACCCTCCTGGTATGGCCACTCTCATTATTAGTGCTTAGAGGTTTCTCTGTCCTGGATTCCCAGCTCTGATCTGTACCCATGTACATGCTCCGGTCTAGCCAGATGTGTAAGGTAGAATTAGGATCATGATAGTGGGGGCAAGGAAGCACTAGAGAACAAGATTTAGATCTGTGATCCATTTTGAATTAGCTTTTGTGAATTATGTGAGGTTAAGCTATGTTCTTTAGATGTCAATTCTAGCAACTGGAGTACGGTCTAAATCCTAATCTATTGTTTCTACTGACTTCTAATTCAAACCGACTGGGTAATCTTTGATGGTTTCACCTGGATTTTTGGGAAATCTTGTAGGGCTGAACTTGGGATGGTTTTCTTCAGAGATGATGTTCATCTACTTTAGCTGGGAGGTGTGGTGTTACCAATCTGGAATCTCTTTACTTCACTCCTGCATCTGACTTCTGGCTCATGGCTCATTCTTCTTGGAGGTGGAGTGTGGTGGGGAGGAAAGATGATGCTCTCTGGAGGTGCCATCTACTTCATGCTTCAGAAAGGTTATTTGATGCAGTACGACTGTCGGTGTGGCAGGTTCCCCAGCTCCATGCCATCATTTGCCCCAGAGAGAAACTCTTCACGTTTCTCCTTCATCTTTTTCCAGGGGGTGGGGTGAGATTAGAGGTATTTCTTTTCCTCAAAGTATATTGTGAATTAAGATTTTACTTCTTTTTTTTTTTTTTTAAATATATTTTTAGGCATCACTGCCCTCAGGTGGTGGGAGCAGGAGACCCAGCCTTTGCTCCATGGAGCTGGAATTGAACCTCCATCCCAGTGGGCCGCAGTCGCGTGCGCAACCACTACGCCACCGGGGCTCAGCGCAAGATTTTACTTCTTTAAGTAAAACTCTGAGGTAGAACTAAAGAGAACTGTCTAATTTTGCTAGTTTCAAGTAAAAGTTCCAAGTATACCACACACTACTCCTAAGGAAGTCAGACCTGACAGAGTCACAGTTTGCTTAATGCTAGAGAGAGGGAGAGAAAAAGAAGTGGCAGCGGAGTAAGGTTCCTGCTCTCCGTGGAGCCCAGGCTGAGAAGGGAGAGTCTGGGCAAGTGGAATGATATGGCTTTGTGAATCAAATCCTCACCTTTACACTCCCACCAATCAGATCGGGAGGCTCCTCATCTGTTTCCAAGGCAACATTCACAGAGGCAAAGGGACGGCTGGCCATCTGTTGCATCTCCCGAAGAAGTTGCTAATGAATAAATAATACAGCAAGTATTAGCACAAAGAAGGCTGAGACTTTAATAGAGAATTTGACCTATGAAAGACAACTCCCCTACTCGATTTGGGAATGAACAAGGACTAGGTATTAGCTAACATTCATACCACTCATTGTCTTCAAGTAGATTTGACTCAGGGAGCTCATCCAGGGCAGAGGAGGATGTCTTACAGGGTTCCCCCAACTGTCATCTTTATGGAAGTGGCCGGCTACGTCTTTCTCTCAGGGCATGGCTAATGCGTTCAATACACTGACCTTTCAGTTAGCGGCTGATTGTTTAACTGCTGTACCACCAGGGCTCCTTTAGCAAACATTGGAAATTACTATGTTGTGCTGAATGTGATAATAGTGTTGTCGCTGTAGTTTTTTCTTTTGCCAATACTCAACGAAGATTTATTGACTTGGTTTTTCATGAATAACCCCTGTGTGAAACCTGACGAGGCACATCTCTTTTAAAGACAGTTGTGATTTACTACAGACTTACCGGGGAAATGCTACATTAGTATTTGATATCAACTACTTCCAACTTTGCTGGGGTAGCAGAGGACAATGTACTTCCCAGGCAGCCACTGCTAGTACATGGGAACAGGTCTTTGGTGTGTACTATAGTCTTTTCTTTCTTTTTTTTTTTCTTTGGGCATCACTGCTCTCCGGCGGTGGGAGTAGGAGACCCAGGCCCACTGCTGGAATTGAACCTCCATCCCAGTGGGCCGCAGTCCCGCGCACAACCACTACGCCACAGGGGCTCTTTCTTTTTTTTTTTGGGGGGGGGCATCACTGCCCTCAGGTGGTGGGAGTAGGAGCCCCAGCCTTTGCTCCGTGGAGCTGGAATTGAACCTCCGTCCCAGTGGGCCACAGTCCCGCGCACAACCACTATGCCACCGGGGCTCAGCCCAACATTTTCTTTCTACTTGAGTTCCTGGCATCAGCGCCTCATTTTCCCCCTACAGTTTTCAAAGTCTTTATTTGCTACACTTAAGGTAGAACCTGATATATTGATGGGCATAATGCTTGTTAGGTACAAGAAACAAATTAAAAAAAACAAACAAACAGACAAATCACACCAAACTCACGGGTATTGAGTTGAGGCCGACTCAGCTAGACCCTGCTGGACAGAATGGAACTGACTATGGGTTTCTGAGATTGCAACCCTGTTTAGAGTAGATAGCCCTGTCTTTCTCCGAGAAGTGCCTGGTGGTTTTGAACTGCTGACCTTGAAGTTAGCAGCACAACATGTACCCCATCAGGGCGCCTTATAAAAACGAGCCCCTCAGTAATCCAAAGGCGGCAGCTCTCTGTTCCATAAGGTTGCATGAATCAGAATCAACTCAGTGGTGGTGGGTTGGGGATTTTTTTCCTGTTCTTGGAATGGGCCAGGCTCATAAGAACTTCCAGACACATCATCTCCACATGTCTCATAAAGGCACCACCTGTGAGCTGGAGTGGAGGTTTTGTCTTACTGGAACCTTGACCGTAGAACCGAGGACCATGGGCCAAGAAGAGACAAGCTGTGCTCGTGAAGCTTAGTGCTGCATCTTAGTCACCGTGTGATGGGGGCAAGTGCCTTCACCTCGCCGAGCCTCAGCCCCTCATCTGTTTAACAGTGCTAGAGCGGTACCTGCTCCACAGGGTTGTCGTGAGGACTAAGTTAGCTAATGTGTGTAAAATTACCTAGATCACTGTCTGGAGCTTAGAAACACTCACCTTCCAGCTCTGATTACGTCTATGTCTATCTCGGTTTTATTGGTACAGCTTCTAATGTTTCTTTTTCATGAGTGATGTTATCTAGATAGTCTGCATAGTGTTAAGGACAGATTATTTGTAATTGTACTAAGAACTTTATTTTAAAATTAGGAATGGGAGCTGAGCCCCGGTGGCATAGTGGTTGTGCGCGGGACAGCAGCGCACTGGGTTGGAGGTTCAAATCCAGGAGCAGCTCTCCAGGAGCAAGTGATGCCAAAAACTAAAATAAAATAAAATTTAGGTTATCAATAGAGGCCATATAATATATAGTCATTTAATGAAATCCAACACCATTCCTAATTTTATTTTTCTTTTGTTTGGGGGGGGGCATCACTGCCCTCTGGTGGTGGGAGTAGGAGGCCCAGCCCCACTGCTGGAATTGAACCTCTGTCCCAGTGGGCCGCAGTCCTGCGCACAACCACTACGCCACCGGGGCTCAGCCCCCTAAATTTTATTTTTAAAATCATTTTATTGGGGGTTCTTACAGCTCTTATAACATCCCATATATCAATTGTATCTATATAAATGTTCGCCACCATCATTTCCAAAACATTTTCTATTTGAGCCTTTGGTGTAAACTTCTCTTCCCCTCCCTCCCTACCTCATCCTTGTGAATCCTTGATCAATTATATATCGTTGTTATTATTTCGAGTCTTACGCTAGCCATTGTCTCCCTTTACCCACATTTCTGTCATTCAGATTTTATTTTTTTAACCTACTGATACACTCTAGTAGGTTTTCTAATATTAAAACATGGGCAAATTGCTGCACATGCATTTCATTATCCAAGTGACATTTATTAAGCTTGTTGTTGAGAATATACGTACACCAACTCGATAACATCTACACACTTATGTTTTTCACAGTGATTACATTCTTCAAGCTCTGAAACCATCTCCCCTGCCATTTTGGACCTTTCCTTGCCCATGAATATGATGGTGTTTACATTTTGGTGCTGCCCAAATTTCTGTGCATGAAATGAAGTAGGAATATTTTAAGTTTGACTGACATCTTTTCCTTGCTCTAAAATGGCTTATGCATTTTATGGAATTAATGCTCATAAGCATCCAAGGAGAAACAAGCAGTTATTATTTTTATAAGCTTATCTCAATCATGAAAACATGTGGGCTACTGGCCTTCGTGAAATAATACTTTGACACATTTTCCATTCCTTCCCTGGTCGCTGGTTTCTTGTAGCTTCCAACTTCTTTCTCACACCATTTGGATAACTTTTTTTTTCTTTCCCAGAACACCATTCCATGTTTTTTTTTTTTTTTTGCTGTTGTTGTTTTCTGGGCATCACTGCCCTCTGGTGGTCGTGGGAGCTACCTAGCGCTGCTCCTGAGAGCTGCTGCTGGATTTGAACTGCCAAGCCCGCGGACCGCAGTTCCCCACTCAACCACTTACGCTACTGGGGCTCAGTCCTCCGTGGGATTTTAAAAATAGTAACAGAACTACTAAAAAGTACCTTTGATAGTGACCACTCCAAATATGATGACCATGGCTAATGCCACTGAAAGCTACATGCATAAAGATGTTGAAATAGAGAATGTTTTATTCCATATGAAGGGGGCTTCAAAAAAATTCATGAAAAACTTAAAAATAATGGAAAATTGTCAATTAAAAACAAAAATCCTCTGAATATATTGTGGTTGTGCTGTCTTAATATTCTTGACTTGGTCTCTAGGTTCTAATATCCATTGCAAGGGCTACATGGAACTCATGGAAAAAATTCATAATTAAAGAGTTTATTTAAGGAAGTTAACAAGTTGAAATGGCAGTGAGAAATGTTTAAGGTTTAGCTGTCTACCAGCACGCGGTACAAAGTTTTGTCAAGTCTGCTGACAAATGCCCAAAGGGCACACCACTCTGCCATAAACCTCAACCTGAAGACATTCAGTCATTCCTCTTAAATTCCCAGGAGTCAGCAAACTTAGCGCCCTGAATTAAGTGCCCAGGGGCACCCCACTCCATTAAGCCTTAATTCAGTGGTTCTTAACCTTTCTAATGCCGTGACCCTTTAATACAATTCCTCATGTTGTAGTGACCGCCCAGTCATAAAATTATTTTCAGCACCACTTCCTAACTGTAATTTTGATACTGGTGTGAATTGGGTGACTCCTGTGAAAGGGTCATTCAACCCTCAAAGGTTGAAACCACAGGTTGAGAACCACTGTCTTAACTCAGAGGCACTCAGCTCTGCTTCTGTGGATCATCAATCCCAACTTCTTAGATTAAGTACTCAGATGCACCCCGTTTCAGTAAGCCTCAGGCAGAAGGTACTCCACTCCACTTCCAAGAGCCAGCAAGCCCAGTTGCCTTAATTCAGTGCCCAGAGGCCTCCTGCCTCCTGCACAAAAGCACTCCGCTTTCTATGCTCTGTGGGTTTGGAAATCCCTCACGATGCTCCGTTCTCTAGCTCCACGTTCTGCTGCTGCTCTTCTGATGTCATAGCTGTTCTTCTAGATCCAGGAGGTCCGCTGTTCCGAGATCTTGGGTGCAAAGGACACGCTCCACTCCTGTCTGTGGCTGGTAATGAGATCCTTCCCTTCTGCTTCTCTGAGGGCTCATTTTATTCCATGGCATTCCACAGGGAATCCTGTTCACAATGACTCACAGGTGAATCGTATGGGTACCTTGCCCCACCTTCTTACCCAGGGACATGCAGGATAGGCTTGTTTGGGGAAGTTGAGCCACATTAAATAATTCACCACCCCTGCAGCTGTCCCCTGAATTTAAAAGATAAGGACACTAAAGAGGATATAACATTACACCTATGGTATACCTTGAGGAGGTCAGAAAAAGTCGCATCCTGGTCCAAGGGGTGTAAGCCCACACGGCCTGAAACCTCCCTACTACAGGCACTAACATTCTAAGAGGGAGCTGAGTGCTTGAGTCGTTATTTTCAGATGCTCCCATTATCTTCCAAAAGTGTCTATAAATTTCTAGGTAGAAAAAAGGTGTGAGGCGATACAGAAATCCAAGGAGCATTCCTCGGAAACATGATAAATGAAAGAGTGGCAAGTGGTACAAGTCAAAGTCACACTAGAAAAAGCTTTTATGTTGCAAACTAGAAATATCTACTGATTAATGCAACTTTTTGGAGTGGTATGCTGGGGAGAAACCCTACTAAGAAACCAACCTCAAATAAAAACTTAATTGGACACACACCAACGTTTCCTTGAATAATGAGACAATCTGGGATATGCCTAAATGGCCAATTTCAGCTACATTCTCCTGAAAGGTTACTTAGCAAGGCGGGCCCAATCACATGCTGGGACAGCCCTGTCAGGCAACCCTTTGAGGGTAAAGATTTGGAGTTTTTGACAGTCTCCTGTGCATTTGTCAGTCAATACAATTATTTTCTTTCAGAAAATTAGACTTTACAGCACCAATCGAAATCTACTGTGTACAGAAGCATACACACTGCAAAAAAGAGTAGCATTATTCTTATCAATAAGAATTCTTATTCTTTTCACAGCAAAAGCTATCAACCAAGCAATCATCACAAACAGTTAAAACGACTTAAAACTGAGAAAGGGGAAAGAAAACTCATATAGGGCTCTTGAATCCTCAACCACTGAGACTTACCTCTCTACGTCTGGATGCCCAACAGCTTTGCTTGATTTTCCAAACCACAGCAGCCACCAGGAGCAATGAGAGGAAACAGCTGCAAGAAAGGAAAGAACCCAGTTATTACTCCAACCCAGTTCAGGCAGTGACATGGTCCCCCAAACCCAACTCCACACTCCATTCTGATGAGCCATTTTGACAAGGCCTGGATAACAGCCAGCAAAGGGCAACAAGGTTGCCTTTGGGAAACTGACCTTCCTGATCTGACCTCTAGACTGTATAGGGAAGTCCCTACAGGGCTTTCTCCCATCACAGCTTATCATGGGTTAAGAAAAACAATCCTCCAATAAGCATGCTGTTTAATGCATGTTCATGCAAAAATGTAAAGTTATTAATGTGACAGTTACATAATCTCCTGTCAACTTGCAAAGGGGTGGAGTCTAGTCTCTCAATCAGGTCGCAACTTGAGGACCTCATTTGAAGGTGCTCAGCAGATAAACAGCTCACTCGAGGCCAGGCACACATTCTCTGCTACATGTTCTGATGGCAACCAGAGCCCTGGAGCTGGAGGAGCCATGTCAGCACTCAGAGGTTTCCGCTGCCACTGGATCCACAGACTTTCCACCCACTGGCCTGTGATCTTCCTGCATGGGGCATCATTATAAGTATTTCGTGAGTCTGAAGAGGAATTTCTAAGTTGGTATTGGACATATGGGTCTGATCTGGACTGGGCTGGGCTGTTTCCTTACTATACAATTACTCTTCTCTATAAAGCTCTCTCTTACACACATCAGAGTCTCCCTGGATTTGTTTCTCTAGTCTACCTGGACTAACACAAGTAACTATGAACTTTTGATACAGAAGAAACACATTTATGTTTAAGAATCCATATAAGGGGGCTTCCATACAGTTTGTGGGAAAATGGAATTGAAAGATAATGGAGTACTTCCACAACTTTTTGAAGCACCTTGGATTTATTCAATTAAAGTAGAACCTGGGAAAACTGTAATGATGGGACTGCCTTGTGTTTCCAGGTCTCACAAGTATTTTGCCTTTGACATGTATGGTCTGACCACTTTTCTATTGCTCTCAGTTAGTGGAATATATTTAAGGCTTCCTTCTCTGACCACCTTTTGCTATAACATAAGTTTCAGATTTCGCGTCTTACCATGCATTTATGTACAAAAAGAAAAAAATCTCCAAAATGATCAACCTCAAGCCACCAACTTAAAAAAAAAAGTATTTTGAGATAATAACCCATTAATCTTTACAACTGTAAATAATTTCAGTGTTCTCTCTGTAAACCAGATATTCAGAGAAACTACTGGTATAGATTAGAGAATGTCTTTATCCGGGTACACTGGAGAAACAAAATTCATAGACACGCATACATATAAAAAGAAGAGGTTTATAAACAAGAGGAACGGAACATTGAGAAAGCATCCCAACCCAGTCTAGTCCAAGGTCATAAGTCCGATATTAGCCCATATGCCCAATACCAGTCTATAAAGTCTTTTTCAGTCTCACAAAGCATGTGCAATGACACCAGGACAATCACAGGCCAATGGGTGCAGAGTCTGTGTATCCAGTGTTGACAGAAGCATCTCAGCACTGGCAGTAGTTTACATGTGGCTTTTCCAGCTTCAGAGGTCTGGTTCTATCAGGGTAAGCCCATATGACTTCTCCTCCGGGATGGCTCACAAGGAATCAGCCTTGAGTCTTGTCAGTAGTGTGTCTCCAAGAGACTGAACTCACCTCAATGGGGAAATACCACGAGATTTCCCAGAATTCTCAGGAGAAAGTCATGCCACAGAGAGGTCTCATTGGCTATCTCCAGGTTGACAGGCTAGACCCCACCCCTACACTCTCAATCTTGAAATGGACACAAGAGTACATGACTGCCACAAAGAATAACTTCTAGCTAAAAAGCAAAGTCTTAAACCTCTTAGCTAACTGCTTAAATAACTGAAACAATGGCATTTTTATGCATTAACTTGTAAAAGGTGTTCCGCTCAAAGTGTTTTTCCAAAGCCTACATAGACCCGAGGTCTCCATGGCAGGGATGCTGGCTCTCACTGTCCACCAAGCTCGGCACCTGCAGGGTAGTGTCATCAGTTTGGTGAACGGCAGCCTTCGTGCCCCGGCACAGATGCTGAGACATTCCCAGGCTGGCTGGAGAGAGGCACTCTAAGGTCCTAGGCTGACTGGTCTGGAGCCTGCAGCTCACTGCTTCCCCAGAATGCCTCAGCACAGACCTCTCTCTTAGGCACCTTGACAAAGAGACGGGGCCTACACGAAAGCAGCATTCAGTGGGGAGCTTTCGGTTCCCATTCAGCTGTGCCTCCGCTGCCGCTGCCACCGCTGAGCCTGCCTTCTTCGTGAAAGTTTAGCCTCTTCACTGAATCTATGGTGATAGGACCAGACCAGGCTGTTTTAGGCTCATGGGCTCTCTCAATGAACAGAGCATCACTGTTCTCATGAATTTAGAGTTCAACAGGAGAAGAGACAAACAGAAGCAAAATAAGCAAACTTGAGAACATGTGGTAGCAGTAAATGCTACAGAAATCAGAAGGTCTCTGTGGGCCTTACTAAGAAGGTACTGTCTGAACAGAGACTTGGGAGGAGGACCAGTGAGAGGTCCTCCAGAAGTGCATTCAGGCCAAGGGCCCACCCAGTGTAAAGACTTAAATCGAGGAACTGTCTGGGCGTGCCTGAACACCCTGCAGCGGCTGGAATAGCTAAGTGTGGTGACGGAGACCAGTGATAAAGGAGGAGGAAAAGGAGGCAATGGACGCAGCAGGGATGTGCAGGTAGTGCAGCCTGTTGGCAGGCAGGCATGCATGTGGCCACCGGATTTTACTGAGTGAAAGGGGGTGCCCGGCAGGTCTTTGGGCAGGTAAGTGCCAGGCTGTAACTTATACTGAAGAGACCACTAGGGCATCAGCAGTAGAACCAGGGAGGCCAGTTGTCCAGATGTGAGCTAATGGGGGCTCAGACAGGCGGTCAAGTGGGGCTGTGAGATACGCTTTGGAATCTGAACATCATCTGAAGGGGGAGACGGCAGGATTCTTGGTGGGCTGGATGTAGAGTTTGCATGAGAGAGAAAGTCAGGATTATTGACCTGGTGGACTACAAGGGTGGACCCACCATCCACTAGGGAAAAGTTCTGGAAAGAGCAGGGACAAAAGAGAGATCAGGTCAAGGATTCAGTTTGGGACAGGTTGAGTTGTGAAAAATCGACCAGGGAAGGGGTGCACTCATAGGCAGACACGCAAATTGTAGGCGGGGGAAACTTAGGCTGAAGATCAGGTTTGGGATGTCACCAGCATGCAATTAGAAGCACTCAATATGAACGAGGTCAAACCATTCAATTGTGTGATATATTGAAGTATATGTTGATAAGACGGTTTCAAATTTTTTTTTTTCTAAGAGAGCACTGTATCTTGCCTATGCCAGAAGTTCTCGTTACAGTTCTTCCTTTTGGCTAGGAGGTGCGAAACTTTCATGATACCATCACTATTTCTCTATCTTTATCCCGACTCAGTGCTGCTCTCTGTGGCACCAGTTAGCCCAGCTATGCCAGTGCTGAGAATGTTCATCTGTCTCTCCTACTCTTCCTAAACCACCATTCAGACCAACGTAAGCCTATCGTCTCCCAGGGTACAAAGCGCTTTCACATACATTATTTCACTCGATTCTCAGAGTAACCCAGAGAGGGGGTTTCATGATCTTCTCTGCATGAGACTGCCACTTGAGAATGAAGAAGGATCCCATGACGGCACAAAGATTACCATGGCTGGTGTAGGAGTTACAGTTTACTTCACTGTGCCCAGAGCCTACAAGTCCCATTCCAAACTCACCTCCCAATGATTTTCTCGTTTGAATCATTAAGCTTCCCATTCAAGTTATTTTTTTCTGTATTATATGATCTTCAGAGTACTT
>PVJH01028456.1:0-27293 GCA_004026705.1 Nesogale talazaci
GGGATCCTTGCCTGGTTTGGATATCAGTGTTATACTTCATAGAAGGAGTTTGGGAGTTTGCCATCTTTTTCTATGCTTTGGAAGAGTTTGTGTAGGGTTGGTGTCAGTTCTTCCCTGAATGCTTGGTAGAATTCTCCTGTGTAGCCATCTGGTCCAGGTGATTTCTTTGTTGGTAGTCCCTTGATAACCTTGTCTATTTCTTCTATTGTTATGGATCTGTTAAGATTCTTGACACATCCTGGCCCACCGAGCCTTCAGAACAATAATCCCACTCAGAACAGCTACTGCACAAAGAGGACTGCACGGCCAGCTCCTTTATGAAATACAGCTACCCTCGCAGACCCAAGACCTATCGGGGCCAGGGAGAAGAAGCGGGGTCAAGATTATTCCCTGTCGGACAGAACCACAACAATGCAAAGCACTGAGTGTGCAACAGAGTGTAGAGTCACAGATGGAGTACTAAGGATATTCTTTGGGGCCAAGGTATTGGCACCCCATCCAAATGAACCAGGGGTCACTCTAGAAGGTCAGCTACAGACCTTGAACTTTATACAGGTTCTTGTATTGCTATTATTTTTACTATTCTGTTACGTATTGTATAGTACATTGAGGGGGTTTCTTGCTGTTGTTATCATTGTTTTACTTACTTAAGTTTCTCCATTTTAGGAGACCTTTCTTGTACATATTGCTACCTCTACAGGTCCATCTAGACAAGATAGACTGGACAAACAGGGTGAAGGCGAAAATGACAGGACTGATGTCTCCAGGGTAGGGGACATTGAAGAGGGGAAAAGGTGGTGATGTCGACCAGCCCAGGAAAAAGGGAATAACAATTGATACAAATGCAGGGACAAGGTGGGTGAGAGAAGGCCAATAGGGATTGATTAAGACTAATGTAACAGAGAAAATACTGAAACCCAAATGGAGAGTAAGCATGATAGTGGGACAAGAGGAAAGCAAATGGAAATAGAGGAAGGAACTGGGGGATAATGAACATTTATAGAGGTTCAAATACAGGTATGTACATAGGGGCATATATTTATAAGTGAGGATGGGGAAAGAGATTAATGTGTATACTTATAGGGTTAGTATTAGGACAACAGATGGGCATTGGACCTCCACTCAAGTAGCTCCTCGGTTCAAGAACACTTTGTTCTATTAAATTGGCATTCCAAGACCTTTCCGACATGATCACTGAAGACAAATGTGTGCATAAGCAAAGGTGGTGAAGAAAGCTGATGGTGCCCGGCTATCAAAAGATGGAGTATCTGGGGACTTAAAGGCTTGAAAGTAAACAAGCAGCCATCTAGCTCAGAAGCAACAAAGCCCACATGGAAGAAGCACACTAGCTTGTGGAATCACAAGGTATCAAAGGAATGAGATATCAGGTTTCAACAACTAAAAAGCACAACATTGCATGCTCACTTTCCTGATATGATTCCTGAGGACAAACGTGTGCATAAGCAAAGGTGGTGAAGAAAGCTGATGGTGCCCGGCTACCAAAAGATATAGCATCTAGGGACTTAAAGGCTTGAGTAAACAAGCAGCCATTCAGTTCAGAAGCAATAAAGCCCACACGGAAGAAGCACACCAGCCTGTGTGATCATGAGGTGGTGAAGGGATCCGGTGTCAGGCATCAATGAGCTAAAATTATATTATTATTAATGAGGGGGAGTACAGATTGGGGACCCAAAGCCCGTTAATAGGTGAGGTGACATCCTTTTGCAGAGGGGTTACAAGGAGGAGATGAGTCAGCTAAGATACAGGGTAGGAGCTATGAAATATACAACCTTCCTCTAGTTCCCATGCTGCCTCCCACCCACTATCATGACCCCAATTCTACCACATAAATCCAGCTAGGCCAGGTCATGTACAGTGAAGTTGGAAACATGGGAAACTTAGGATAGATGATCCATCAAGACTAGTAATAGGAGTGGTAATACCAGGAGGGTGAAGGGATGGAGGAATAGAAAGGGAGAACCAAATTCAGGGATCTACACGTAGCTTCTTCCCTGGGGCACGGACAGCAGGGAAGTGAATGTTTGGACACATTGTACAGTGTACAGGATGAAAAAAATAATTTGTAAATTACTAAGGGTTCAAGGGGAAGGGGGGAGGGAGGGGAATATAGGGAGCTGATAATGGGGGCCTGGAGGGAGGGAGAATGTTTTGAGAGTGATGATGGCAATGGGTGTGTAAAAGTGGCCTGCGTACAACTGATGTTGTTAGGGATTGTGATGGGAGTTGTATGGGCCCACAATAAAATGATTCATTTAAAAAAGTGGGGGAGGGGAAAGGGGAGGTTTTTGGTTTTTTGGTTTTTTGTTTTTTTTTTAAAGAGGAGCTTATACCAAGGGCTCAAGTGGAAAATGTTTGGAAATGTATGTGGCAACATGTGTGCAAATGTGCTTGATACAAATGATGTACTGAATGTTGTAGTAGCTGTAAGAGCCCCCAATAAAATTTAAAATAAAAATAAATAATAAAAAAGAATAAAAATAACTATGCTAATCATTTTTGAAATATGTAACTTTTATAAATTAGCAAGAGACTTTAAAAATATATCAGAAAGATTTGAATAAGAGGTAAAGCAAAGTAAAGAGGAAATAGAAAGTAAAACTTTTCCAATTTAAATCTCAATGGAAGTATTAAATAGCAGATTACATGGGTAACTGCTATTGTGTGCCATGGATTCTTTTCTGATTCTCAGTGACCTTAATGGATAGAGTGGATGAAACCTGTGACTTTTTTATGGTAGCAGATCCTCAGATCTTTTCTCCAGCACAGCAGCTGCAGGGTTAAACCCAGGATCTCAGGATTAACAGCTGAATACTTAATTCTTGCACAGCCAAAGCTTCTTCATCATCTTTAGCTGGAAAGAAAAAAAGAATTGGGCAGTAGATGTTTTAAAATGGTACAGAGATTAAGAAGAATGGAAAATAAAATGAGATGGTTGAGCACCATCCAGTTGAAATCTCAAAAAAAGATAAAATGAATGAAGAAGGAGTATTCAAGAAGATGATGGTTTGTTGAAAGGAGCTGTAGCAGTGTAACTCATGTGTGTCAGGCTACTAACCATAAGGTTAGCAGTTCAAATCCATCAGAAGTTCTCATCAGAAGAAAGATGAGGCTGTCTGCTCCCATACTGATTTCCAGCAGCAGAAACCCTAGAGAGCAGTTCCATTCTGTCTTATAGACATGGTGTAAGGCATAATCTTGGTGGTGTTATGTCATAAACATGGAACTGGCTGGAGAAAAAATGAAGTGTCTACTTCCCTAAAGCCTTACAAAGCCTCCTAAACAATTACATAGGATCACTTTGAGTCAGAATCAAGTCCATGGAAGTAGGTGAGAAGTAATGAAAACTGGAACATAAGCACCAAAAGGAAAATAAATGCCCAGTGTAGACAGGATTTTCAGAAAGCTCGTGGGAAAATGGATCTATCTTTTTAATCTAATTCCATTTCAATTATCTTTCCATTCCATTGTTTCACAAACTTACTGAAATCTCTTATATGACAAGGATTATACAAAAAATGAATTTGTATCCATTGTACATAAAGAATTGCTACTAATCAACAAAATACACAAGTTAAAATGGGAAAAGATAAGTGCACATGCTTTAGAGAAAAAGTAATATGACTACCAAATAAATTCATGAAAAGAAACTCACTCTTGATAACAATCAAAACAACACTAAGAGACATATTGCATCCACTGAGTTAGCAAAAACCAAAAATGTGAGTAAGGATGTGGCAGAGTAAGAATGAATTGTAACAACCAGTTGTGTGTAAAATTTTGCATTGATCTGTAAAGTGGACATTGCAACTAAACATGTATAGTTCTAGGTATATGTTAGAGATTCTTTTGCATTAGGAGATAAGTACAAGATTGTTCACACCAGAATTAATGTAGCAAAACTAGAAATGTAGTTGCTGTTATTGTTGTTAGGTGTTATGGTAGTCAAGGCAGAGTAGAGAAACAAATAGATGTAAGGGGGAACTCTGTATCAAGAATAGTTATGCATCAATAAAACCTTCCAGCCCAATCCAAATCAAATTCATAATTCAAGATTAGCCCAAAAGTTCAATGTGTCCATGAGTTCCTCTTCAGACTCTCACAGCACATGCAATGATGCCAAATGTAGAAATATCACCGGCCTTTAGGGGAAAGTCTTGTGGATACAGTGGCAGAGGAAACATCTCCAGGGTTCTGGCTGCCATCAACATGGCTCCTTGTCAACAGAAGGGTGAAGCAGAGAGAACATGTCCCAGCTCCAGGAAGGAAGAGAGGCATCAGAAGGTCACACTCATCAAACTGTTACCTAATTAACAGGCTAGACTCCACTCCTTCATTCTTATTTTTCAAGTTGACATGAGATTGTGTAACTACCACCAGGATCATTGAATTGGTTTCATCGTATGGTGATCCTTGGTACAATAGAACAATGCGCTGCCTCCTCCCACACCATCTTCACAATAGATGCCATGTTTAAACTCATTGTTGCAGCCACTGTGTCAATCCATCTTATGAAAGATTTTCTTCTTTCACCAACCCTTTACTTTGCTAAGCATGATGTCCTTCTCCAGACACTGTCCTTTCTGATAGCATATCTGAGGTACACAAGGTGAAATCTATATTAAAGATATAAATAAATGAATTAAGGGTTAATTAACTATAACTACATTCAAGAAACCAGATGAACTTTGGAAACATTGTGTTAAGTGGAAAGAGTATATCAAATATGATAAGCATTGTCTTAAGTCAAATGAAAACAAATCTAACTACACAGTGTAGTAAAAGTGCATATTTAGTATTCATATGGTAAAAAGCCATATTATAAAATAACAGGATTTGGAAGTTGGGTAAGAAGAAAAAGCATTGCAAATGGCGATGACATTTTGTGTGTGTAGGTGATGACAATGTTCTAAAACTGATTGCTGTGATGATCACACAGCTCCACGAATGTCCTAAAATTTCTTAAATTTTATATTTTACATGGTGAGTGGTATCTATATCTGGATTGTATCTCAGTAGAAGTATACCAGTCTATATGACTGCAATGTGTCAAAGGTATCAGATATCAGGCATCAAAGAACTAAAAAGTTATATCATTATAAATGAGGGTGTATATAGATTGGGGATCCAAAACCCATCTGTAGGTGAAGTCACATCCCCTTATAGAAGGGTCATGGGAAGGAGATAAGCTAGTCAGGGTATGGTGTAGTAACAATGAACTATGCAACTTTCCTCTCATTCTTAAATGCTTCCTCCACCTCACTATCATGATCCCCATCTACCTTGCAAATCTGGGTAGACCAGGGGGTGTACATTGGTACAGATAGGAACTGGAAACATGGGGAATCCAGGAGAGATGACCCCTTTAGGACCAGTAGTGAGAGTGGTGATGCAAGGAGGATGGAGGGAAGGTGAAGTAGAAAAGGTGAAGTGGAAAATTACAAGGATCTACATATAGCCTCATCCCAGAAGTATCGACAACAGGGAAGTGGGTGAAGGGAAACACATCAGACAGTGTACATTATGACAAAATAATAACTTATAAATTATCAATGGCTCTTTAGGGAGGGGAGGGGAGGGAGGGAACATATGAGGAGCTTATACCAAGGGCTGAAGTAGAAAGATAATGTTTTGAGAATGATGATGGCAACAAATGTACAAATGTGCTTTGCATGCAATAGATGTATATATTGATTGTGATAAGAGGTGTATGAACCCCCAATAAAATGATTTTTAAAAACAAAACCAGAAAAACTCTCTGATATATAAAATAAATATATACCATTAAAGACCTCTGATATATAAGTTGACCCATTATAATTAGAAAGTATAAATACATTGTAAGAGCATTAAAAAATATAAGGCAAACATCTACATCTTACTCTTGGATGCACTTTCTTGGAGGTTGTCTTGAATAATACCCTTTCTACATGAATGCTTCTTTTGGAATTTTATTTGAGATCAAGAAAACAAGTCCAAAGGTGAACTTATGCTTAAAAAAAACAAGATGGTATTATTCTGGCCAAGTATTGCTATAAATTCTACAATACTTAACTCTTTATTGTCATGAAAAATGGTCTATTTTATAGAAGGAACAAAATCAAAATAGTATGATTACATTTGGTCAGAATTAGTTTCAAATTATGCCACCCTTGGTGTCTGTGATTTGTATAAACTAACACGATAGAATTTACTGACATGAATCAAGTGGTGAATATTTGGTGCCCTTAGGCAGGGGAAAATGCAGACAGAGAAAGAAAATAGTAGTCAACTCTTTCTAAAGGAATATTTTACCAAAATTATACTTGTTTCCATAACATTGCAAAGAAATTCTAAATGACAGGGAAAACCTCTGCTCTGGAAAGTCTCTTCCCTTGAAATGGACAGACTTTGCTTTGTTTTCATGACCAGCGGCGTTTGCTTATTTGCACCAGGATGAAAGAGTAACTGTCTTCTAACTGCAGTTTAGAAGTGCTGTGACTGAGGCCTGTGGGCATCTCTTGTGAAGCAAAGAGCATTACTTCTAGTTTCTAAATTACTCCCATTTGACCCCAGAATGTGTCCCTCCCTCTGCCCATTAAGCTTCCCTGGATCTGCTAGCCTGACTCTTCAGGTGGCCTAATTCCTCTTGTGAGTCCTTTACTCGGCAGTGTTCCTACCTAAGCTGCTACTTGTCTTCAGCTCTGTAAATGCCTACAGTGAATACATTATAATGTGATCATAATAATGTCCAGGTTGGAAACTTTGCAAAAGAGAGGCTTTCCCTATCATTTAGAACTTTGCTCAGTGATGTGTAAGTAAACTCTATTGGGAAAATATTCCTTCATGAAGACTTGGCTACTGAATTCTTCCTCTGCCCACTGGTTGATTCACACTAGTAAATCATACAGTGTTCTTGGAGCACCTCCAGCAAGGTCGGGAAGCCCTAGTCTTCTACTTCCTGGTCTTCTCAAGGTGTCTTGAATGCTACCCAGAAAGACTCGGTGCTTTAGACTTTAAAGGCAATTCAGTTTCCCAATGTCTCCTATTAAAACACAAAGAGCCAAATTGACCATGGGGTATAAACATGTGGTTCAAGATAAGACTGTTAGGTAGGCAAGGCACTGGAGAGAGTAGAGATATCTCTGTAAATAGGAGAAATTCCACTATCACAAAGTCAATTCCAACACATGGCTAACTTATCCAGGGTTTCTGACACTGTAACTCTGGAGCAGAGCAGAAAGCTTCATCTTTCTACCATGGATCAACTAGTGGATTTGAGTTACCAACTTTGTAGTTAGATAGTAACCCCGTACTTATCCCACAGCCCCACCAGGGAAATAGCAGAAGCAGGTCATAGACCGATGGAAAGGAAAAGATAGGGTGTGTTAGTCTGGGTAGACTAGAGAAGCAAATTCATAGACACGCATAGGGATATAAGGAAAAGGTTTATATACAAGAGGAATGGGACATTGAGAAAGCATCCCAGCCCAGTCCAGTCCAAAGTCATAAGTCCAAAATTAGCCCATATGTCCAATACAGTCTATAACTATATTCTGACTCATGAAACACATGCAGTTGAAGAATCCCGACACTGGCACGGGTCTCCCCATGGCTACTTGCTTCTAGGGCTCAGGGTCCATCAGCAGTGGTGGTAGAAGCAACTCAGCACTGGCAGGGGTCTCCAGATGGCTTCTCCAGCTTCAGAAGTCTGGTTCCATCAGGATAAGGCCATGTGGCTTCTCCTCCAGCTCCTCCAGTTCCTCGGAAACTGCCATCTTGTCTTGTCAGTGGTTTGTCATCTTGGAGACTGAGTCAAATCTCTCTTCTCCAATTGGGAAACACCGCAAGACTTCCCAAAATTCTCAGGAGAAAGCCATGCCCACACAGAGGCTTCACTGGCTATCTCCAGATTAACAGGCTAGATTCGACCCCTGCATCTCAATCACAAAATTGACATGGGTACTTGACCACCATACAGTGTCACAGAAGACGCTGCAGCTGGAGGGAATGGAACGATTAAACCAGACTCTTTTCACTTTGCAAGGTATTTGAGGGGTAGAGAATGTAAACGAATAGGGAAAAAAATATTGTGCCCCTTCCCTGATACACCTTTCAGACTCACTTATAGTGGTAGTAGAACAAGACAATTTTATGGCAAGCCACCAAGAAACACAGTCATGGGTCATCGGCTGAGTTAGCTGCAGCATCACGATTCTAAAAGCTCTTATCAAAAGGGTTTTTGTCCTTTCTTATTGTATACAACATTTTTAAAATAATAGATACCTCAGTGAGCTTAGAGAGGAAGCTGTAGGGATGAGAAAGATCTCCCACTGACCTAGTCTGATACATGGTTAGATTTCCTGAACAACGTAATCTTAGGATTCTGCCTGAGAGATGGTTTAACTTTCACCATTATCAAGCATTGATTGTGAGGTTGCCCCTGACCCGACAGTGTGTAGTTCTGTTATGCAGAGAGTCACTATGAGTTAAAACTGACTCAAGGGCACCTCACAATAACACTTAGAAAGTTGATAAATTTTCATTGTAAAAAATTGAAACTGATAATAAAATACAATTTTTTGATACAACAGGCAAAAGTTGGTTTGATAATACAATACTGTGGTCAGAAATGCAGAAAAATAGAAATTCATATACATTACTGGAATAACCACTTTGGAAAGACCTTAAAGTTGAAGATGTACATACGACCTTATCACCAGACCTGCCCCCACTAGGGATCCACCTGAGATCAACTCTTACACTTGTGCACCAGAAAACATATGCAAGCATGCTTATTGTAGTACTGTCTATGATTTTTAAAAACTACTTAGAGATAAAACACTACTAATTTCTCATGAACAATTATTAATTTCTTATGAAGGATAGAAAGAAATTATGGCTAAGTCATTGTGATGGTTAGCTTTTATGTCACCTTAAGGGACTTGTGGTGGAGTCCAACCTGTCAATGAGGCCGGAGCCTAGTGATGTGTCCCTGCAAGTGCGGCCTTGTTATAAGAAAGACATTGAGAGCTTCTCTCTCTCTTACTCCTCATTGCATTCCTGCTTGCCTGAATTGTGTGATTAGCTCTAGACTCGGTTGTCCATATGGCCTGCTAAACCCGGGAATGGGTACACATGGCCATCCACGTTCCTGAACACCTTGGCTCCACATGGTCCTGATCACACTAGCCTGTGGTCTCCTCACGTCCCTCTTTACTTTCTTGCTTCATCTACTGGCAGCTGGGTGGTCTGAGAGGGACTCCAGCTAGTGTCGATCTTAAGGTTTTGTGTGGACTGGACAGGATCACTTTAGGGATGTAAAATTCTTGCTTGATATAAAGTTATTTCTGATACATCTATTGAGGGTCTCTTGTTTTTGTTTCTCTAGAAAATCTAACCTAAAAGAGGCATTGGCTGGAATAATATACCGCACCCAAGATTAATGAACTATGTCTATAGATATCAACAGCAATAGCTAGCAGAAACATCTTGTGAAGATGTTTCAATATGAAATACACAAAGGAGTGTATTCAGTATGATGCATTTATAATAGTGACATATTTTTTTGATATGTTTGGGGTTTAGACTACATGGATGCTCATGCTAAGGTGACCAGACATCCCGCTTTTTAACAATTAGTCCCACGTCCCGTGGCATTTTAAAATTAAATATATTACAAAACTATTTTTGCATTCTATGAACATTTTTGTTGCTCCATATAGACCAAATTTTTAATCAAGAGCCCTCCCTCTTCTTGGTCAATGGTGCCCCTCTTAAAATCTGGTCACTTTATCAGAGTATAAAACTTACATGGAGGTGTAATATGTAGTATATCTCTAATGTATTTAGTTAAAAATGACCCAAAAGTCTAAAATCACAGTAACAGTATAATTTCATTTCTTTGTGAAATAAAATTCCATGTAACCTGCTTAAAATTGACAAGGCAGCTCCACAGACATAAGGAAACTGGAACTTCTCTATGTTGTACCTCTACTGTCTTAACTCACAGCTTCTATCTGGGGGCCCAAGAGAGCTCTGTCATCAAAGCTACATCGCAGAAAAAAAGGGAATGGGGGAACAGACCACCCCTTTCCTTCAGAATTCTTCCAAAAAGCTGTGATTTTCACTTTTGCTTAAAATTTCACTGAGCCAAATTTAGTTACAAGGATATGTGGTGTTCATTGAAAACAAATGTAAACAACTATATCCTCAGCGAAAAAGCAGAAGCCATTTCTGGGCAAGACAAATGGAGAAGAGAAAGGCATCTGTGGGGAGTGATGCTGGTAATCTGGAGTTTCTTTGTGTGCTTTCAAGATAGAGCTGAAGCAAGTATGGCCTATTATTAGCATCTCATCCATCTTTGCATTTGGCTCCAAATGATCAGTTCCATGATTTCCTGAACTTCCTTGGTTGTGTGAAATAGTATAGAAGAAAAAATAGAAAAGAAGAAATTCTATTGACTACAATTCCCTCCAAACCCATTGTCACGGAGTCAATTCCAACACGTAGCGAGAATCCTATAGAGAGTTTCTGAGGCTGAAGATCTTTGTAGAAGCAGTTAACCAACTCTTTCCCCTACAGAGTGCCTGGTGGATTTGAACCAACAACCTTGTGGCTAGCAATCCAATGTTTACATGACTGCACCAACAGTGTTCCTTTCCTACACACATCCACAGACATGCATATGAAGTTACCAACCTTAACATTTGGTCACCAGACCTTCAATCTTTCTTCTATGTATGGATTTACACAACTGGATAATTTGCACTCATCTACTTTTTAAATTGTTATGCCATAGCTTAACAATTTAAGCTTAAGGTCTTTAATTTTTTAAATATAACATTTGTTGGTTATCTGGATTTAAGTCATGAGAATGTATCATAATTTAATAAACCCCCTATTGTTGAACATACTCGCTTTGTAAGGAATTTTAAACACGATTTATCTTGGTGGGTTTCAAGTATGCATATTATACCTGCTGTTATTTTATCTCTAGATATGTTTCACTTGAAGCTGGAAATGAGTCTCCATTCATTTATAGCTGCAATTCATTGCAGAAGTGATTTTATTTTGTTAGGGATTCTCACTTTCTAAAGTTTTCCTTCAGGTTGAATCTGTTCCACACCAAGTTTTTGATACAAATTTCTGAGAATTGGCTAAAATCCCTTGAGGCCAGAAGTTTTCCTAGCATGTTTCTCTGACTTGAAAAGAGCTTCTACTGGTTTCATCGAAGTTTCACCGTTCGCTAGAAGCCCATGAACATCAGAGAGAAGCACATCAATGGGCTCTGGCACATGGGGATACTAAGCCCGGTGTGGATGGCTCTGCTTCCTCATCTGGGCAAAGTTGGCACATCTCTTTTGGACTCACCTAATCCCATGACACCTTCCGTAAAGGACTGGGGGGTAGGGTGGAGTTTGAAAATTATATTTTAGTCAATTGATTAATGTGGCCAAGATGCTTATTTTTCAAAAATGTGTTTGATTCACTCACAGAGAAGATTCTCTTATCACTCACTAGAGCCAGCATTCTCTCCTGCATATTTTTAGTAACATTCTATTTAGAAAAGTTGCCTTCTGTAGCTGGTCTAAAGGATTGGGTTTGTTTGTTTGTTTGTTTGTTTTGTTTTGTCTTGTGTGTCAGTCCGGGTAGGCTAGAGGAACAAATTTCATAGACACTCACATAGATATAAGAAAAAGCGTTTATATACAAAAGGAATGAGACAGTAAGAAGGCATTCCAATCCAGTCCAGTACAAAATCATAAGTCCGATATTAACCCATATGCCCAAAGTCAGTCTATAAAGTCTGCTTCCAACTCAGGAAGTCACAGGTCAGTGGGTGCAGAAACCCAGCGCTGGCAGGGGTCTCCACATGGCTCCTCCCTTCCAGGGCTCAGGTCCATCAACAGCATGCCACTCCAGCTTCAGAGGTCTGCCTCCATCAGGGCAAAGCCATGTGGTCTCTCCGCTGGTTCCTCCAGTTTCTCGGACGCTGCCATCTTGTCTTGTCCATGACTTATCGCCTCTGAGACTAACTCCCAAGAACTGGGGAAGATAGCTTCTCATTTTCATGAGTGAAATATCATGAGATTTCCCAGAAGTCTCAGGAGAAAACCATGCCCATATAGAGGCCTCATTGGCTACTCAATGGCTAGCTCCAGATTAACAGGCTAGACTCCACCCCTACATCTCAATCATAAAATTAGCATAAGCACATGACTGCTACATCATGTCTGCATCCCAGTGTATTTTGGATCCATAACTGGATCTTACTGCCATGACCCTGAATATAGTGAAACATTTCTGATCTAATTTGAAAAGATATTGTTATTATAGATTTTCAACAATCTTATTGAAGGGAAAGCTTCCATATCCCACAAATTCATCCATTCAGCAAATATCTTTGAGCACTTATTAAACCATGAGTAATAAATATTTTTGATGATTGGTTGTGGTTAGTCTGGGTGGACTAGAGTAATAAATTCATAAACACACATATGAATGAGATTTATATACAAGAGGAATGGATCGTTGAGAAAGCATCACAAGCCAGCCCAGTCCAAGCTCACAAGTCTGATATTAGTCCATATGTCTGATACTGGGCTAAAAAGTCTTCTTCAGATTCAGGAGGCCCATGAAATGAAGCCAAATGCAGGGCAATCACATGTCAGTGGCTAGAAAGTCTTTGGATCTAGTGGCGTTGTAAGCATCCCAGTGTTGGCAGGGGTCTCTATATGGCTTTTCTGGCTTCAAAGGTCTGGTTCTATCAGGGAAAGCCCATATGGCTTCTCCTGCAGGATGTCTCACAGAGAGTCAGTCTTGTGTCTTGTCAGTAGAGCTTCTCGAAGGGATGGAGTAGTGTGTCTCTCACCTCCAAGGGGGAAGTAAGGCCAAATGTTCCAGAATTCTCAGGAGAAAGCCATGCCCACACAGTGGTCTCACTGGCCACTAAACTAAACAGGCTAGGCTCCACCCCTACAATCATAATCCTCGAACTGACACCAGATTAGGTGACTGCGAATGCCCCCTGGCCACTTTGGGCCTCTCATGCCTTTGGATCAACCGGTCAAGAAGGGTGTCACTTTACTGATTAATTCGGATTACCAAGAAGAAATTGGACTGGTGCTACATAATGGAGGTAAACAAGAATATGTCTGGAATCCAAGAAATCCCACAGGCTCACTCTTAGTGCTATCATGCCCTGTGATTAAAGTAAATGGTAAATTACAGCATCCTAATCAGGACAGGACATCTAATGACTGAGACCCCTCAGGAGTGAAGATCTGGGTCACCCCACCAGACAAACAACCACAACCAAATCAGGTGATTACTGAGGGCAAAGGTAATACAAAATGAATGGTAGAAGAAGGCAGTTCCACCTATCAGTTATGACCACCTGATCAATTTCAAAAGCAAGGTTTGTGATTGTTAGTGTATTCTCTTTATATGTGCTTATTGAATATCTTTTCTTTGTTTATGTATGATATATCAGATACAATTGGACTAAGTGCTTTCATTATATGTATGATAGCTGTTTGCTGTTAAGTATAAGTTTGATTTCATTGATGTCTGGAAATTATATATGGCTAAAGAATTGTGTACAGGTGCCAAGTTGGCAAGGAGTAGATTGTGATAGGTTTGTTGTGCCAACATGGCCAAGGAAGATAGGTAGGTTTGTTATGACAACATGGCAAATAAACACATCTGAGATTAATTGAAGGGCAGAGTTATAAATGGCTTCTTGAACCTCACCTTTCTCTCTCTTGCTCTTGGATCTTCAGACCAGTATGCAGCCCACTGTCTTGCTTGTTCTGTGCCTCCATTTGCAAACTACACCACCCGTGGGACACCTAATCCATGGACTGTGTCACTGTAATTTGAGGTTCCTTCAAGCCTTGCTTCACCACACTACTGGAATTCAAACCTTGTCATCTGGCTGACTACTCGTGACCTGCCTTGCTATTTGCTACCTGTGGCCAGATAGTCTGAATTGCTCTAAAGAGGACTGCTCCTCTAAAGAGGACTGCTCCTCAAGACTGCTCCTTGGGAGGCTGACGAGTCCTTTCATACCTATAGTGTTGCAGTCTCAGAAACCCACAGGGGCAGTTCTACCCAAGCTCACAGTCATTATCAGTCAAAATGGACTTGAGGGCAGTGAGTTTTGAAAGTATTTTTGTTTTTTTCTTTTGGGGGAGAGGTGAGGATGGTAGTATCCTGTCTCGTTGTCTCATAATCTCTGGTGGCCTAGTGATTATGCATTGGGGTAGTAACCAAAAGACCTCATCAGTTCACCAGTCAGCCACTCTGAGGGAGAAAACCAGATGGGGCTTTCTCCTCCTCTAAAAACAAAGTCTCAGAAACCCACAGGGGCACTTCTACTTTGTTCTATGTGGCTATGCATCAACATCATCGCAATGGCAGTGATTTAAACTTTGTTTGTGGGGTGTTTTTTTGTCTCATTATCAATATTAAAACAATGATCTGCTAGTGTCCTACCAGAGGTGTTTAAAGGTCAATAATATTATACTAATGACCTGGAAACTGACACACTACCCAAACCAGCGTAAGAACAACTCTAGGCAAACTCTCGCCTTCCTCGCCATCATGCTGCCTCTGTGCTCCTCGCCTACACTGTAAGCTGTAACTGCCTCTCTTATTGCTTCTAAGCTTCAAGAGAGGAGGGTCATGTCTATATTGTTCATATCTACATCCCCAGGCCCTAGCACAATGTTAGCACAGGGTAAAGTTATTTTTTGGGGGGGTTTTAAACGACTTCTGTGAATGCAGGATCAGTTTTTTCCACATTAATTCACAGATTTTTTTTTTCATTTTCTGTTTTCTATTCGGCTGAATTTTGTAATGCTTTCCCGAAAAATGTCGAGTGGCTTTTTTAAAGAGGGCTGGCATGAAGATACAGTGGACTGGATGAACACGGTCCGTCTGCTGGCAGCAGGTCACCACTGTGAAACTTGATGCACACATCTGCTGCTCTTCAGTTTTGTGTTTGGCTCAGTGGGGAGTGGAGGAGCACCTGAGAAGTGCAAATGGTGAAGGTAGTCGCCTGCTAGTCACGTGGTTGCAGGTGGGAGTCCACGTTGAGGTGGCAAGAAAGTAAGACTTGGTGATCTGCTTTTGAAAGTGACAGCCCCTGGGCAAGGGAAGCGATCAGGAGATGAGACCCATCAGAGGGGTGATAGAGCTTTCAAGAGAGTGTTAAAAATGAGACATGTGTTATAAATAATAGAACATCCCAACTGTGCATATGAAGTTATAACTTGATCTCTGGCTGCTTCTGACATTGACAAACCACTCAAAACCTCCCTCTCCTGCTTTCTGATGCCACAAATGAATAAGACGAGTTCTCAATAGAGTCTCAACTCTATTATTATTATGTAGAATCAGTTCTACAGTACTCTGCACGTGTAAAAAGGCAGGCGAACAGAGTCACAGTGAATACAGGTTGAGCCAATTGCAGTAGGAGAGGCACAACCCAGCAATTGGAGCAAGACAAATGTCTGAGTGACCGATGACATTTATAAGAACTAGCTACAATCTAATTGTTTGAGACACACATCCACCATTTTCCAGGCATAATATGGACATCTTCAAAATCACACACACACACACACACACACACACACACACACACACACCACCGTGTGTTCGAGCAGAAATGTGCTCCAGAGAGATGTCCAGGACTGGGTTTTCAGAAGCAGATCCCCAAGCCTTACTTTCTTGACCTGGACTCACACCTGCAACCATGTGATTAGCAGGTGACCGCATTAACTATTTGCACTTCTCAGGTCCTCCTCCACTCCCCACTGAGCCAAATACAAAACTGAAGAACAGAAGATGTGTGTATCAAACCAGCAGGCCCCGTATGTCCCAACTCCCATTGACTTGTGGCTGGAAGGTGCTATTGGACACAAATCCCTTCACATCAACCCATGTGGCAGACCGCAGGCCTGCCCTTTGTAGGCCAGAATCCTGATGAAAGCAAGTCGCCACATCTTCCCAGGAAATTGCCAGTCTTTCAGACAGCAGTCAACCAGAGTTCCTTATTAACTCGGAGTTCAAATTCTGGAAGCAAAGCTGCATTCTCTCTACTTGGACAGAACAAAAGATGGCCCGTTGAGGCAATGTCGGTCAGGCAAATACACTGTCCTGCCTGAATTCCACCGGGCACTTTTCAAATCTTCAGTGTTAAATGTCCCTAACAGCAGAAATGTCTGTTAACAGTTCTCCCCATCTGACTGTGAGGATTCACTCGAATTCTCTCTGGAAAGCTAGTGCGGCTGTGACTTATTCCACTGTCACTCAGGGCTTTTCTGTTACAGCTAAAAGCCCGCCATGAGGGCCAGGCCTGGATGTCAGTTTCAGCAGGAGGGTCTCCCGGGGCTCGGAGAATAAACATGAGCTCAAGCTTCCACCTACTCACCAAGTCAAATATGGCTCGGGATTGCCCTCCTTCTTGCATGGCGGACGCCGTGCTCTATCCCCTCGGGGGCAATCGGACAACTGCCGGAGCTACGGAGGGCGCCGGGTGGCTCTGCCCCAAAGCACTTATCGAAATTAGTGGAAAGACTTTTCGGTGTCCTAAAAATAACAGTGCACCATTGATGTTTTGGGTCCCCCACCTCTTTTTCCTCACCACCTTCCTCCAACCTCCCCCTCAAGTTCACATACAAACCGTGTTTCCCAGGGAAGAGCATTTGAGGTTCAGAAGGGAGCTAGGAACTCAGAGGTGGAAAACAAACAACACACACTCAACTCAAACCCCGAAGGAAAGAAAGCACAGAGAGTCTTTACAAGGACCTTGACCTTCCCAGGTGCTAACTCACACAAGCACCCCCGCCAAGGTGTGAGCCAGCCGAGAAAAGTGTTCTTACGCTTACCTCCTGGACATTCAAGGTTAGTCTCCCTCCTTCATCCATAACAACAAGAAAATTGGACCCACATTTCACTTTGAGTTTTTCTGTTCAAAATATGTGAGACAACGTCTCACCATGCTCTCTTCTAAGAAACATTCTGGCTGTACTTCTCCTGATGGTCCCCAGTATTCTCAATATTCTTTGTCTATACTATAATCCAGTGGTTCTCAACTGTCCTATTGCCATGACACGACCCTTTAATACAGTTCCTCATGCTGTGATGACCCCCCCCACCATAAAATTATTTTCATTGCTACTTCATAACTTTTATTTTGCTACTGTTACAAACCAGGCAACCCCTGTGAAAGAGTCGTCCAACCCCCAAAGGGGCCGTGCCCCACAGGTTGAGAACAATTCTTCTCCGATTATCCTTACTCATTGACCAACTTCCATATGCACATGAGGCAATTAAAAATGTCATGGCTTTGGTCAGGTGAAACTTAGTGCACCTTACTTTGTAGGACTATGTAAATATGGCATATGGAACCCTAATAAGGGGATCTGCCAATTTTGCCATTCCACCAGATTTAAAGGGAGTTAATGCCAGAAGCAGAGAACAGACCCTCAGAATTATCAAAACAAGGAGCGCATCTATTGAACTCAGACCCTGAGAACCTCCTGGACCCAGTGAATGCAGAGAGCTTGAACGTTGGAGACAGCTCAAAATGACAGGAAGAAAGAGCAGAGAAATGGTGGCAGCAGAATCAGGAGACCCGCCAGGGAAGACGGCGCTGTGTACATCCTGGCCCACAAAATAAAAACAGCTCCAGTGGGTGCACTGACCCGTAGAGTGAGACAGTTGGTGCCTTTGGGCATTTATTGGCAAAGCTAAAGGACTTTGTAACACATACCAGGCAAGTTTGAGAGCCAAGGGAGGAAGCAGGTCCTGAGGGGGCCAAAAGCAACTTATCCTTATAGTACTAAAAGGATTCTACCTAGTTTAAAAGAGCCAAGAGGAGCAATGATGTTGTGAAGTAAAGAAAAGAGACTTTCAGCCATTCTCAACTGGTGGGTCATGACCCCTTTGGGAGTTGAACAACCCTTTCACAGGGATCCCCTAAGACAATCAGAAAACACATATTTCCAATGGTCTTAGGAACCGAGACAATACTCCTCTATCATCTCCAGGTGGGTCCGTTCACATGCACATACGCCCACAGCATGAAGACTGTTACCCATGCTACACCAGGCTTCAACATAAAATCTCATTTATTTATAATTAGAAATAAATCCTTCATAATATATAATTCCATATTACTTTTGTGATTAATCAAATATTTAATTATGTTCAATTTGTCATGATGAAAATACATCTTGCCAATCAGATATTTACATGATGATTCATAAGAGTAGCAGAATTACAGTTATGAAGTAGCAATGAAAATAATGCTATGGTTGGGGGTCCCACCCCTTGAGGACCTGTAGGAAAGGGTGGAGGCCTGAGGAAGGTTGAGAACCAAGGGTCTACATGTTTCCCTGTCCTGGTTGTAAGTGGTAGCCTATCGCTGGTGATCGTGACCTGAGTTACATCCTGCAACTTCCCCCAAAAAGCTGGTAACCTTCTGTGAGTCATTGCCCCAAATTATCACACTCAGTAGACCAGTACAGAATTCTGTGAGAAGGATGACTCATGTCAAAATTGGTAAAAAATTTGCACAGAGGAGGTGAATCTGACCTTCATCTGAAATGAATCCATTTGAGGCTGATATTGATAATGATTTTTCCCCTCAAGAAGTTAAATTAGGTCAGTTGTACACCTGCCTTAAAAAAATGCTTTAGGTCTGTATTTCTTTAATAAATCTCTTTTTAATTGTGAATTACATGTCAGGTTTACATTTCAGAAGGTCAACTCTGCATTCAACCCCCCCCCCTCCATATTCTCTCCCATCCTGATCCCAATGTCTCTTCTTCTGCTGCTTGTCTGTCTCCCGTTTGCCTGAGTCACTCCCTATCAACCTTCCAGCCCAGGGTTTCATCTTCTTGCCCTGAATGTTCCCTTTTGGATGCTTTGACTCTGAAACCAGTGGTCTCCTACATGGTCTGCCCTTCTGGATTGACTCATGTCACTCAGCATAATGTTCTCCAGGTCCATAATTTCATCATTGTTTTGCTTTGTTTTGTCATACAGATTATTCTATTGTGATATGTATCAAAGTTTACTTATCCATTCTTTTACGATTGGGCATTTGGGTTTTTTTCTAACTTTTTGCTTTTGTGAACAGTGCTGTGCTGAACATGGGAAGGTATATATCTGTTGGTGTTATGACTCTTACTCCTTTAGGGTCTATGCCCAGTAGAAGTATTGCCGATGGTATGGAGTTTATATACCCAGGAGTTTTTGTTTGTTTGCTTGTTTTAGGTAGTACTATATGATTTTCTACAACAGTTATAGGTGCCTACCATTTGCATAGCATCCAAACCTCTTTGTAAAATAAGCCTCAGAGAGAAAAAATAAAAAGCAATAGCAATTTGTAAATTATTAAAGGTTCATGGGAGAAGGGGAAAAGGGAAATATGGGGAGCTGGAACTGGGGGCCTACGTGAAGGAAGGAAGTTTTGAGAGTGATGATGGCAACCAGTGTGCAAATGAGGCCTGCATACAATTGATGTGTGTATGGATTGTGAGGGGAGATGTATGAGTACCCAATAAAATGATTCATTAAAAAAAAAAAAAAGAGGGGGGGAGGAGGAGCTTATACCAAGAGTCAAGTGGAAAATGTTTGGAAATGTCTGTGGCAGCATGTGTGCAAAGGTGCTTTATACAGATGATGTATTGAATGTTACAATAGCTGTAAGAGCCCCTAATAAAATTATTTTTAAAAAAGAATTGCATGAGTCCCCAAAAAATGATTTTTTAAAAAAAGAAAGAAAAATAAGAAATCTGTGTAGAAATACAATAGGTCTCCTCCAACCCACAGGGCACTGTGAAATAAATGCTATCACAATGTGCAGAGTAAATCATGCCTTGTGGATTCAGCCAGAAAAGCGTGTTACAGGAAAAGTTCGTCATTCTGAGAAGCATGCATAGTTCAGTGGTAAATTCCTTGTCTTCCATAAGGAATGGCTACGTTCAGTTTTAGACCAAGGGCACAGAACCAAGATGGGTTTCGTTCTCTTCTGGGTAGGATGACCATATGTCTTATACTGGGTTCTTTAGAAAAGCAAATCCGTGTCTGGGCAGTGAAGACAGCACACAAAAGACTGCCTCTCACAGTTGTACCATCATGTATATTTCAAGATAGGTCAGTTGTCAGGTTGGAGGCTTTCCTTGCATAGCTGTTGGGGTTCATGAAGTTAAGATTGGGCAGACTAGACAGCAGACTTCTGGATAGAGAGGCTGGTGAATCTCAGGTCCACAGTTAAGATGGCAGGCTGCATATGACTCCCAAGACCAAAAGAAAAGGTCAAAGAACTAGAGGTCAGGTGATGAGTCAGACGCAGGATTATTTGCAGAAAAGCAAAGAAGTTTTTCCCGTCTCCACTTATGTTGGAAGCACGCCACACACTGCTAACAAGGAAGCTTCCTTTCAATGAATTGGAGTCCCAGAGCAGGTATTATCATGAAAGTGATTGCATTTTGTTAGACTTCATCACGGAGAATTGCTAGACCATAACTACCAAGCCACTAAGAATCCTGGCTCAGTCAAGCTGACACAAAGTCTTAGCTATCCCAGCCTTCTTGGAGACTGACTCCATGGCAGCAAATAACAATTAATGTGCATGCAGATAGTCCTAAAGATGACCTTTGGGGAAGGGGGGGAGGATAAACTCAGAGATTTTTGCTTATTCATAAATAAATAATAAAAACAATAGTTTGGACAGTCAAGCTTGCTCTTTAATGTGGCATTAATCCCACATTTTACTAGCATTTCAGGGTCATTGCTAATTATTGCTAGGTGGCCTCCAGTCAGATCCAGCCCATTGCAACCTTAGGCAAACCAAAATCAACCACTGCCCCGTTCTTACAATTAATTACCCCTATGCTTGCGTCCATGGTTGCAGCCACAAGGCCTTTTTCTACATTGTAGGAATTCCTTTATGATTTCATTTTAAATAGCATTCATTGTTGAGCAGTATTCATCCCTTCTTGCTAACTGGCTCTTTTTCTTTTTTTGGGGGGGGGGGGCATCACTGGCCTCTGGTGGGAGTGGGAGGCCCAGCCTTGCTCCTGAAGAGCTGTTGATGGCTTTGAACCGCCAACCCAGTGGCCCGCAGTCCCGCACACAACCACTAGGCCACCGGAGCTCAGCCCCAGTATTCATCCCTTCTTAATAGTTTTAAACATCCATTATGCCATTTCAGGAGGCAAATGGCATTTAGGAAACCATTAGTTATTTCTTTATAACATGTTTTCAGTGAAGATTTGTGCTAATACTGTCTGAAACTAGAAAGGGCAAATGAGGCAACAGTGAGGTTCCATAGGCCCTCCCACCCCCAAGGACCTCAATGCTAGGGCAGAATGCTAGCTGCCTCATTCATTGTAGGCAACCCCTAATATGTGTATGATGCCATGCAGTTTACAGGGCGACCTAGGTGAAGCAGACAGCTCATTTGCCTCTACTAACATAAGAAGGCGCCCTGGTGGTCCAATGTAACTATTAACTGCTCACTGTAATGTCAGTGGTTCACACCCACCAGCTACATCATAGGAGGCAAAACCTGAGGCTTTGCCCTTGTAAAACCCCCAGCCAAGGAAGTGCTATGGGACAATTCCACTCTACCCTGTAGGCTTGCTCACTGTAGAATTGAGTCAATGGCTAACAACAGACTTAGTGGTGGATGGTTCTGGGAGAAGAAAGGCCTTGTGATCTGCTTCTGCAGAGTTAACAGCCAAGTCATTACAGTCTGTAGTGTTTTGTGTGCATGTGGTGGCGGGGGCGGGGTGGGGGAAGGGGGGGCTAGGGAGAGGGAGATGGCAGTGGATGGTCAGAATCAACTCAATGGCTACCGGTTTATGTTTTCTCTTGTTGTTGTCTTGGTTTGGTTTCTTGCTTGCTTGTTTGTCCGCTACAATGTACAGTGCTCATTCTTATACATTATCTCACACCATCCTCACAACAAAGCAGCACAAACACAAATGCCCGTAGTTCCATTTGTCCACTGGAGAAGGTGGAAACCCAGCAAAAATGGTTTTTCTCTAGCATTCTTCTAGAAAACTAGAAAGGAAAGAACCTTGCATTCTACACTCCACACCCTTGGCAGCACACACCCGGTGTTGTTTCCAACCCTAACTCCAAACCCAAAAAGGGTTTTCCTTGGAACCCCTGTGCTCCAGCACCTCTGGCCCCATTCACACGCCCCCCAGCCTTGCTGCCCTCTGAACCTGCAGAAGCTCAGGCAACGACAGCCAGCATAGGTGACGTCGCCTGTGCTTGTTGGATTCCTGGAGATGCTGACAATGTCCTTGGCAAGCCCTTCTAGTTCCCCCACCAAAGGTACCACACCTAAGAATAGGCCTTGCTGGCTCCACGAGCTGATATCAGCCATGGAAATGTGAGCATGGAGGACACAGGCGTTTATATTCTGAGCACAGAAGATGAAATAATTCAGCACCCCGTCCATTTTTGTGCTGTTAAGGCGGACTGTTGCTTTGCAAGCAAAACAGTAGATCTTTCATTTGCCAGTGACATTCCACAAAGTGCTTATAATTCAGTGTTAGCTTATCAGCCGTCCAATCTCCCACTCTAGGGAATGTGTCAACCATCAAAAGGAGTAGAGGAGGTGCGCTGCATCTTAATGGCGTTCATTTCATCAGACTTACTTTCTTAAGGGCATTTAATCAATGAGGACAAGCAGTAGGCAGATTTTTAAATAAATGTGTCACTTTAGGTTAATCCACAGCACAGTTGAATGTATTTGTTTATGCAGCTCCCAAATATGTCCCTCTGTTGTGCAGCAGAATTGATAATCTGCAAATCAAAACATGTTACAAGTAGTTTTCAACTATTCCCCAAGGAACCGTTTCCTTTGACCTGTTAGAATCCGAGACGTCCAGAAGTTGCAGGTACAAGGGTGTTGAATGTCAGAGCTGCTCAGAATGCTTGAGTGAGATGCCAGTTTCATTTCCAACAAAGCTTCCCATTCATCCTTCCTCTCTTGCTTTAGCCAGGTGACTACAGTGATGCAAGTGTGTTTGGGATGACAAAGGGGGCTGGCAGAAGACGGGAAACTAGGAAGCGATGAGGACTCCGGGCATCTTAATTTGTTCCCTGAGTTATTATTAAATGCAGAAGCAAATTAAAAGTAGACCAGCGAGGCTGATGGGATTTGCATCACTTTGTCCTATCACAGGACGACACTGGCCTCTGTGTGTTCTCTCCTGAATATGTCCCAGAGAGGGCCTGTAATTATGAAAACGCAGGTCCCATGTCAAATAGAAATTTCTTCCACCATCCGTTATCTTCTATCTGAACTGTCAAAATATGATTGTCACATCTGCTGGAAGAGCATTGGCCAGGTTGTGATATGAATGTGGTGTTGCTATTTTAGATTGATTTTCTTAATGCTGGCCATAGCGTGCCCATGTGCAGGCTCTCCGATCTTTTCAGTCTTTTAACAAAGCTTGAACTGTGCTGACATTTGTCCCCAGGCAGCAGTGTCCATTCAGAGCAGGACCTCAGCGGAAGCTTTTGTGACAAACACTTAAATAAGCTCTCTTTCCTCTGCACTTCCACCCCACCCCTTACTCTGCACTTTTTATTTTTTTTAAACAGAGAGTATTTACCAAATAAGATTGAAACTATATGATCCTTCTGACACCGCAGCTAAGGAAAGTTATTAATATTCTGTGGGCTTCAGACTAAAAATCTATTTAATGGTTTTAAAACTCATTCAAATCCCAGGCACAGTCTTAACTACAGCTTTTTCTAGACAGAAAAGTCTATCCCAGTCTCTGTATGTCTGTGTGACATTGCAGAGGACACAGGGATTGAGAAAGCATTTGTGAATGATGTCTCCTCCCCCACTTCTTCCTAGGCAAGAAGAAGAGGCGCCTTTCTTGAAGTTGGCAGGTGTCCTTAGATGGCCAATTCTTGTGAAGGAACATTCGAGGAAAAAGGATCCATTCCTTTTCCTGCAAATCGTGGCCTTTGAATGATGACACCCAAACTCTTTGTAGACCTGGCCAAGGACCCTGTAGGTGATCAGAATGCTGCCTCTGCTTCCTTAGGTGCCGGGACCTGCAAGTTTTTAAGACATTCCGGGAGAGGACGGCCGCCTGAAGCGCACCTATAAACATCCATAATAACCAATTTACAGCAGAGTCGAGTCAAAATGGATATTCATGTGCCAGCTTGTAGTACAATTCGGCTTTCAATTTTGAGACAAATTAAATTCATTCTTGTGCATCCTGGTGGTAATGTACAATTAAACTTTCAGAAACTGCAATATATTTTCCTATCATATAGGAAAACTTCAAGTGTAACCTCCCCAGTTCCCTTAACAGTATTCTTAAGTGTATATCTCCAATGTTACATAAATCAAACCATTTGGTAAAACCGTGTTGTAACCTTTTTAAACATATCTCCCTGTTAGCTTTAACATCATTATATCCCATTGTGATGAAAACGGACTTTCCTGGATCCAGCGATAATGAAAATAGCCACTTTATGCAGTTTCTGCATGCAATTATCCAGGCTTTTCTCAGGCTCTAGAGAAATCTAAGCTAATTGCTTTGGGACTTTCCCTACATTTCCATAAATTCTTTGTTAATTTTTCATGAGACACTGCTATTGCAGTCACCCTTTAAGTTCTCGTTGTATTCAATAATGTAAAGAAGTCATTATAGCTGGCATCCGCATCCCTGCCAGAGCAGGACTCCTTTTGATCCCTGTGTATTGTCAGGTGAAGGGGTGTGTGTGTGTGTGTGTGTGTGTGTGTGTGTGTGTGTGTGTTTTCCTTTTTTGATACCAGCTTTTCTTCATTGGTGGTTACTGGAAGCCAATCTCAAAGAGGTTCTTCATGGTGCACGACCTTGTCATTATAGGACATGAATTGAGTTGGCTTTATCTGACAGTTTGCTCTGGAATTGCTTTTATACCTACTCATCAACTCCAAAGACAAAGAACTCTGTTTTCAGTGATGGAGAAGCAACCGAATGAGCCACATTTCCTGGGGAATGCTCTGAAATTACCTTAGATGCTGTATTTGATTTATTGATCGCTTCAATCCCAGAGTCACATTTTCTGTGACTTCCAATAAGCGTTACCTAAGAACATCTCAAATACATTGCAGAGATGTTCAGGGATTTTTTTTTCAGCCTAATTGTGTTTTCTGAGTTGCCCTGGGTACAAGATCCTGGGGCCCTCTGGAACCACCAAGGGAATCCAGGCTACCCTGTTATGTTCTATATGGGGCTGGATTCAACCCAGCTAGGGACATGAGACACCAGTAAAGGGCACTAAACTCAAAGATAGTGAGAGAAGCTTCATATTGATTAACTTTTCCAGAGGTAGATTTTTTAATTTCAAAATGATCATGAAGATTCATGATGTATAGTTTTGCATTCCATTTTTTATTCCATGGCAGCTAGGTAACAAAAAATTCATCAGTCTAGAGTTAAGAGGCCCATGTGTTACTGCTACAGCATTACCGTCTTGTGGTAGGTTAACTTTGAATTGGCATTAGAAGGGGGTGTTAGGCTTGGCTGACTAGAGAAACAAATTCAGTGACACTCACACATGTGTCACACAGAACTTCATATCAAGAAGCTGTCTATATCAGGAAATCATCCCAGCCCAAACCAACTCAAGTCCCTAAGTCTGATACTAGTTCATAAGTCACACAGTCACGTGAAATGATGCAGAATGCAGGAAGATTACAGGGCAGGTCGGTGGGTACAAAGTTTTGTGGATCCATTGTCAGTGGACCTATCGCCAGGGGCCTGGCAGTTCTCCAGCAGGTCTGACAGTGGCTCAGCAGCAGGAAGGTGAAAACAAAGAGAATGGTTGGGGTTCCCAGGACCCTCCTTGTGAGAAGGTCACACCCACAAGAAGACACCATCAGGCTGCGATCTGATTGACAGGCTAGATTCCACTCCTACACTTTTACAGCTTCAAATTGACATGAAATTATGTGATTTCCACAAAGGATGTTTGCTGCACTGACCAGCAGGGATCTAAATCAATGGGATGCTATAGAGAACACAATTGACATTGAGAGAGGATGAAGAGAAGACATCATCTCAATCTTTCCACAGACTCAGGTTTCTAAAGATCTTGGTCCTTCTGGGAAGGCAATGAGCACTGGGGCAGGCACTCTGCTATTTCTAGTCCACTTTGAACTCTAGATTGGAGACTTCTAATGGACGATTTTTTTTAAATGGTTCCCTCATTCCCTTTAGATTGCAATCCTGTCTTGAACAATAAAACAAAAGAAATGTGCCTATTATTAAGACAGCTCCATTGGCATTTAATTCAAAAATCACACAATTCAAGAATGCAATCATACTAAGAAGAGTTGTACAATCATCACCATGATCAATTTTAGAATATTTTCTTCATTCTTGTCCTCATTATTATTAGCACCCCATTCCCTCCCAAAGTCCCCTGCCATACCCACAGGAAAGCATTGATACAGTTACTGTCCTTATAGATTGGAACTTGTCTATTTTTAGAGTGAAAAACCCAGTGACCAGAATAATTCTTTTATTTTATGAAATGAATTGCCATTGGATTGGAGCCAGTGCTCATTCAATGGTAGAATTATCATCTTCCATGAGGGAGAGTTAAATTTGATTGTTGAGGATCACATGCACAGTCACCACCCATCCCTCAGTGGAGGCTAATATCTACCTATGGTGCTGAACAAGTTTCAATAGCTATCCCAGCATAAGAGAAACTGGAAGAAAGCCTTACTGATCTATTCCCAGAAGGCATCCAATGAAAATGCTATGGATCACAATGATCATATGAATGATGCCAGATAGAGCACCTGTTTATCGCATTGTGACCGGGGTCACTCTGAGCCCAGGATCCATTAAGTGGTGGCTAACAAATGACAACATCCCTGACATGGGTTCTTTATTTGCCACAGGTAGCTTTGGCAGCCCTTGTGTGGAAATTGTCCATTTATAATCAGGCTCAGGTAGCAACACATGATCAAATGGGCTTTCCAAAGTGCCCAAATTCCTCCGGATGTCATTCAATTACCCAAGTGTTTTAGTACTCACTTTAGGGAACCAAAAAGGAAACTTTGGGACAAATGAAAACTAAGCCTTCCAAAAGGCTTAAAACAAACTCCTTGGAATCTTCTGTCTTTCATGGATTTTCCGTAGGGGTCACTGTTTATCTTTTTAGGCAATTCTGTAAATATTTGTTGAATAGTATACAAACTGAAAGAATAATGAAGTATGAGGCATCAGAAT
>PVJH01028457.1:0-27332 GCA_004026705.1 Nesogale talazaci
AAACCAGGGGATGTACACTAGAGTTGGAAACATGGGGAATTTAGCATAGATGATCCCTCAGGACTAGCCTCAGGACTAGTGGTGGGAGTGGTGATAATGGGAGGGTGGAGGAATGCTGGAATAGAAAGGGGGAACCCAGGGATCTACATATAACCTCTTCTCTGGGGCACAGACAACAGGGAAGTAAGTCAAGGGACACATTGGACAGTGTGTAATATGAACAGTAATAACAATTTGTAAATTATTAAAGGCTCATGGGGGAGAGGGTGTGGGAAGGGAGGGGAAACATGGGGTTCTTGTACTGGGGACCTAAGTGGAGGGAGGATGTTTTGAGAGTGAGGATGACAAGTGTGCAGATGTGGCCTGCATACAATTGACATATGTATGGATCATGATGGGAGTTGTATGAGCCCCAAGGAAAATGATTTATCAAAAAAATAAAAGGGGGGGGGAGGGGGAAAGAGGAGCTTCCCCAAGGGCTCAAGTAGAAAACATTTGGAAATGCAGATGGCAACATGTGTATAAATATGCTTGATACAAATGATGTAGTGAATGTTATAACAGCTGTAAATCCCCCAATAAAATCATAGGGGCGGTGGTGGAAATATCGCCTTCAGAAGTGTCTAGACCTATATGGAAGATAAGTTGAGTAACAATAGCTTCACATGCTGATAATCTTTCGTAAGGGTTTTTGTGATTTGGGTATAGTACTTTTTGTACTGTATGACCCTCATATTATCTCCACGGCTCATCTGCCCATTGGTCCAACTGTGGTGGCTTGAGTGTGGCTGCTTTCCTGGAAGCCACGCCACCCAGATTTCACACACCGGTGGGGTCACCCAGGACGGACAGGTTTGAGAGGAGCTTCCAGACGAAGACAGAGCAGGACAACAGGCCTGGCTATCTCGTTCCGAAATGTAGCCAGAGAAAAACCTTAACGATCACTGTCCGACTCCCTCGCTTTAGACATGTTGTCTGGAGACCAGTCCCTGGAGAAAGACATCACGCTGGTAAAGTCAGGGAGTCAGCAGAAAAAGAGGAAGCCTCTCGATGAGCGGGACGGACACCGCTGCTGCCACCGTGGGCGCAAACTCTCAGTGATTGTGAGGATGGCACAGGCCTGGGCTAGCTTTTGCTGTGTTCTATCTAGTATAAGTCGAGCTGTCTCAAAGACACCTAATAACAATCACAACATATGTGCATGTGTGCGTGTGTCCATATATGGCTGTGATGAGTCAGGACCCACTGAATGGCAGTGAGATTTACATCTATGGTTGTGATGAATGGCAGTGAGATGGGGGGGGGGCATCACTGCCCTCTGGTGGGAGTAGAAGGCCCAGCCTTGCTCCTGGAGAGCTGCTGCTGGACTTGAACCGCCAAGCCCGCAGGCTGCAGTCCCACACTCAACCACTTACGCCACCGGAGCTCAGCCCGAGATTTATTTATTTATTTATTTTAAACACATAGTTGTCCCTCAGTGTCTGGGGGTGGGGGTGGGGTTGGTTCGGAAATCTCAGGATGCTCCAGTGCCTGTGCTAATCAATTCTGACTCCTTGTCATCCTGAAAGAAAGATGAGAGTATTGCCCCCGTAGGGTTTTCAAGGCTGTAAATCTTTCCAGAAGCAGACAGTCTCCCCTTCCTGCCGCAGCCTGGCTGGGGACTTCTGGTTAGCAACTCAGTGCTTTAATTTCTTTTATATTAAAGTGGTCCAAGGAGCCCTGGTGGCCAAGTCGGTTATGTGTTGAGCTGTTAACGACAAGGATGGCAAGGTCAGCAGTTCAAAACCACCAGCCACTCCCTAGGAGAAGGCTCCCCTAAAGCTTCCCCACCCTGGCAAGCTGCAGGGGCAGCTCTTCTCCGTCCTATTAGACGTTAGAACCCACTGCATGGGTTCTGAAAGACATAGGATGGGTGTAGTATCTGCATACAATCTAAGCACATCCTTCCTACTTGAAAGCGTGTCTCTGCTGCTAATCACCTACACATGAAGGAGCCCTGGTGGCACAGTGCTGCTGGTGGCATAGGGCTGCTACCCTGCAGATTAGCAGTTCAAAACCACCAGCCGGCAACGTGGGAGAAAGATGAGGCCTCCTGCTCCTCTAAAGAGTTCAGTCTTGGAAACCCATAGGGATACTTCCACCCTGTCCTAAAGGGTCACCACAAGTCAGAAATAACGTAATGACAGAGAGTTAAGTGAACCTTAAAAAGCAGTCCTTAAGGGCTGAGCCCCAGTGGCGTAGTGGTTGTGCGCGGGACTGCGGCCCACTGGGATGGAGGTTCAATTTCAGCTCCGCGAGAGCAAAGGCTGGGCCTCCTACTCCCAGCACCAGAGGGCAATGATGCCTAAAAAAAAAAAAAAGCAGTCCTTAGCTGAGCCCTGGTGGCGCAGTGGTTGTGTGCGGGACTGTGGCCCACAGGGTTGGCAGATCAAATCCAGCAGCAGCTCTCCAGGAGCAAGACTGGGCTTCCTACTCCTACTAGGGCAGTGATGGGGCTGTGAGGAGGGGGAGAAGGGAGGGAAGCAGTCCTTGACTACTGAACTGCCCACAGCCCATTCCATCCGGCACATTTTCTGCCTTGGTTGACTGAATCTGAAGACCGGGAACCCAGGGATGCCAGCCACTGCTGCCCCACTACTCTCCCCTTTTAAGTGTGTATCGTGACTGCTGAGAGGTCACTAGGTTGCAAGCCCACCCTGTCGTAGTACGATCCTATTCCCATCACAGAAGTAACGCCCAAGCCCCCAGCAGAGACCTCCAGACACAGATGGTAAGACACTGTGCTTGGTCTGCCTGCCCCCAGCTCCTTATCAACAAGTCCGCCTGACTGCTTCTTGGCTGAGACAGTCTTGCTCACATGTCACTTGTGTCATGCCCCTTGGAGGGACCTGGGTCTTGCTCACCAAGGCCCCAGCACGGGGCCACGCACACTGTAACCAGCCTAGCAGGCGGGCGGCTGTGTTTTTACTGGGTCACAGGGCGAGCGCCACAGAACAACAGCTTTTTTGGAATGGAATCCAGAGCCCTGGGACAAATTCTTCTGTGGTTTGCTCATAGCTGGATGGGTGCCTTCAAGGCCCTTTGGCCGTTGGTGTGCTTTCTGCCACCTGGTGTGGAGAAGGCCTCCCTGAGAATTGTGAAAAGACCACCATCCTGGGAAAAGTGGTTGTCGCTGGCCGCTGCCTCCCGCTGACACCCTGCTTGATGGTGTGCAGATGAGGTCCTTACCCTACACGCGTTGTTTTTCTGAGGTCCCGTCAGGTGAACGCTTTGCACAACAGAAGGAAACTCTGCCCGCTCCCGGGCCACCTTCACAATTGTTCCTGTGTTGCAGCCACGACGGCCACGTCCATCCATCATGTCCAAGGCCTTCCTCTGTTTCGCAACCCCTCCACTCTACCAAGGAGGGCCATGATGGCCTTCCCCAGGGACGCGTCATTCCTGACAAGATGGCCAAAGTGTTTTGTCTTGATTTTAATGAAAAGATCATTTTACGTGTGACCATGAGGTGTTGAAGGGATCCGGTGTTAGGCATCAAAGAACTAAAATTATATCATTATAAATAGGGGGAGTACAGATTGGGGACCCAAAGCCCATCAATAGGTGAAGCGACATCCTCTTACAAATGGGTTGCAGAGAGGAGATGAGCCAATTACAGTACATTATAGTAACAATGAAATATGCATCTTTCCTCTAGTTCTCAAATGCTTCCTCACACCATCATGCTCCCAGTTCTATCAGACAAGTCCGGCTAGAGCAGGGGATGTATACTGGAGTCGGAAACATGGGGAATTTAGGGTAGATATTCCCTCAGGATGAGTGATGGGAGTGGTGATACTGAGAGGGTAGAGGGAGGGTGGAGTGAAAAAGGGGAACCAATTTCAGGGATCTACATATAACCTCCTCTCTGGGGCATGGCCAGCAGGGAAGTGAGTGAAGGGACACATTGGACAGTGTACGATATGAAATAACAATTTGTAAATTATTAAAGGTTCACAGGGGAAAGGGAATTATGGGGAGGTGGATCTGGGGTTCTGAGTGAAGGGAAGATGTTTTGAGAGTGATGATGGCAACAAGTGTGCAAATGAGGTCTGCCTACAATTGATGTGTGTATGGATCGAGAGGGGAGGTGTATGAGTACCCAATAAAATGATTCCTTTAGGGCTGAGCCCCGGTGGCGTAGTGGTTGTGCGCGGGACTGCGGCCCACTGGGATGGAGGTTCAATTCCAGCTCTACAGAGCAAAGGCTGGGCCTCCTACTCCTACCACCTGAGGGCAGTGATGCCTAAAAAAAAAAAATAATAAATAAATAAATAAAATGATTCCTCCTTTAACAAAAGGGGGGGAGGGGAAAGAGGAGCTTTTTTTTTTTTTAAGAGGAACTTAAACTATAAGGGCTCAAGTGGAAAATGTTTGGAAATGAATGTGACAACATGTGTGCAAATGTGCTTGATACAGATGAGGTATTGAATGTTATAATAGCTGTAAGAACCCCCAATAAAATTATTTTTTTTAAAAGATCATTTTATTTGGGGGCTCTCAGAACGCATAACCATTCGTACATCGATTGAATCAGGCTGATTTGTCCCTAGGTCGCCATCATTCTTTTCTAGACATTGACTTTCTAGTTGAGCCCTTGGTATCAGCTCCTCTTTTTTCCCTCTGCCCCCCACCCTGGTGACCCTTTGATAAACGACTATGATTATTTTCATATCTTTTGGGGGGGCATCACTGCCCTCTGGTGGGAGTGGGAGGCCCAGCCTTGCTCCTGAAGAGCTGCTGCTGAATTTGAACCGCCAAGCCCGTGGGCCGCAGTCCCGCACTCAACCGCTACGCCACCGGGGCTCAGCCCTGAATTACATGTCATCCATAGGATTTTCCTTAGCTGACAGTTGGAAGACAATCGCCAGGCCTTTCTTCCTTGTCTTCTCAGCAGCACCAGGGAGATCTACTCAACCTCCCGGTCACATGAGAGCCTCCTCGGACAGACGAGGGATGGTTACAAGAGGCGTCTTGGCTGGGGATCGAGTCCGGGTCTCTTGTGTGGAAGAGGAGATGTTTCTCTCCGCGCCACCATGGTCACCGACCTTGGGACGAGTACCCCGCTGCCATCAAGTCGATTCTGACTCACGGCAATCTTATAGGGCAGAGGAGGACTGCTTCCTCCGGGCAGAAGAAATCCCTACGGGAGCTGAAAGTCTCATCTTTCTCCCTGGGCATGGCCGGTGGGTTCACATGCCTGTCTGTACGGTTAGCCGCCCAACACGTAATCCACCGCTCCATGAAGGGCCCAGGAAGCAAGCCCAAGAAGGTGAGCCCTTCACCCATCTGTTTCCTCAGGGCCAAGAAGCCACAGTATGCAGGCGGCAGTGGGGTGGGATGGGAAACTGCACAGGGTAGCCTGAGATGTCTGTGTGCCTACTTGGAGGGAGGCCAGGGCCGGGGTGGGGGTGGGGGAGGGCGGGGAGTGGAGCGGACAGGCCCTCTGCCAGCCATCTGGACGGACTCCTCACCGGGGCTTTCCTCTGTGTCCTTCCCGCTGGCCCCGCCAGGCCCCCAAGTAAGGGAGTGAGTGAGTGCCTGCACGTCAGCCCCCCTCCCAGGCATGCCACAGTTTCAGATTCCAGAGCAGAGCTGGCTCCCAGCCCTGCTGAGTCAACCCCATTCATCTAGGCCTTGGTCTGGTCCAACCTGCCCCAGATTCTTCCTGGCAGGCAGAGTGTCTGTGCCAGTCTTGTTTCTGGACATGGCATGGGAGTGGGGATGGTTCAGGGAAAGGTTGAATAAAAGCATGCCTTGTGGAATGAATGCGGCCCAGTCCCTCGGCCTCAACCGAGCCTGCGCCGACCAGGCTGGACCTCCAGCAAGATTTCTGGAGGGGCACAAACTTGTTTGTCCTTGGTGCTGCCCGTAAGCAGAGGACCTCTAATCACAAAGTCAGCAGTTTGAACCCACCAGACGCTCCAAGGGAGAAAGATGAGGTCATCTGCTCCAGATATCCCCTTACAGAAGGGTCGCAGAGAAGAGATGAGTCAGTCAGGGTGCAGGGTAGCAAGGATGAAACATACAACTTTCCTCAAGGTCTTCAATGATTCCTCCCCTCCACTATCATGATCCCAATTCTACCTTACAAATCCGGCTAGATCAGAGGATGTACACTGGTAGGAATAGAACCAGAAACACAGGAATCCAGAGCAGATGAACCCCTCCCTCAGGACCAGTGGTGAGAGTGGAGATACTGGGAGGGTGGAGGGAAGGTGGGGTAGAAAGGATATGACATATCATTTCCTCCCTGGGGGATGGACAACAGAAAAGTGGATGAAGGGAGATGTCGGATCATGTAAGACATGACAATAATTTATCAATTATCAAGGGTTCATGAGGGAGGGGAAAAACTGAAGAGCTGATACCAAAGGCTCAAGAAGAAAGCAAATGTTTTGAGGCTGATGATGGCAACAAATGTACAAATGTGTTTGACACATGGATGGATGGATGGATAGATATGAGTTGTACAAGCCTCCAATGAAGTGATTACTGAAAAGGATCCAGAAGTTCACTGAGAACCCACCGGGGGAGGGGGGGGTTGTGGAAGAAGACTCCCATGAACCATTTCCTCTAACGGAGAAGAGCAAGACACCCTGTCCTATGAAGAGCCCCTATGACACAGTGGCTACAAGTTCGGGGTGTCCAGTTCAAAACCACCAGCCGCTCAGAGGGAGGAAGGCTGGACTTTGGAGCAGCCCATAGCTACAGTTTGGGGAACTCAGGGAGGCGGTTCTGCCCTGTCCTGTCTCGCTGTGAGTCGGTACCCACTCCATGGCAGTGAGTTTGGATTTTTTTTGGTTATGGAATATGGCAAGCAATTCTACTCTGCTATATGAGGGGTGGTCAGTCATAAGTCTTAAATTTGGTCTTTTGGCTCGGCACTCGAGCTGGGTTGTGGAGCGGGAGTTAGTTGAATGAGTGAGTGAATGAATGAATGAATGAATGAGGCAGGTAATGAATGAATGACACAGTCTTCCTACACGGGTTTCCTCTTCTGTTCCACAAGAGCCAAAGGCCTGGGGGGCGAGGGTGGGGGCGCGGACCTGGCTGGAGTATTCACGGTTGGGAGGCAGGAAGTCCGTTAAAAATCTCACAAACACCCGCCATGAAGGAGCGTGGGAGCCTCCCCACCTCCACCCCCCAACTGGGAAATTCGGGGCCGCTCCAACCCCCCTCCCTACAGGGCTCCGGTCTCTGTTGGTTGCAGCGCTTCAGGAACCTTCTTAGCCATGGCTCTCATCTCGCGCCCCGGCCCCCCTTCCTTACCCTGGCTTCTAATTTGGGGAGGGGTCAGGAATGCCTCAGCCCTCATCCCCCGCCCCCCATCCCCGCGGGCAGACGAGAATGCCCTTTCCCACACTGAGCAGCGGGCAGAGGCGCAGGAGGGGGCTCAGATTCCGGCGCCGGACGAGAGAGGCCGTGGGGGGACGGAGAGTCCCGTCTCTCAAGTCCGTCGGGGAGGGCCAGGTGAGGGAAGCCGGAGTTGTGCCAGCCCTCTTCCCCAAACCACCCGCCTCTGGAGCACAAGGACCCCCTTCTCTGCCGATCGCCCCGCCCCGGCACTCCCAGCGACCCGCCCTCTAACGCTGCCTGCCCCACCCCCTACTCTAGGCTTATAAAAGGGGGCCCTGGGCACCCCGGGGACAACGCCTAGCCCAGCGAGCCCGCGACGGCGATCCGAGCTCTCCGAGTGACCTCTGCACCCCAGCGCGTCTCCACCCAGGCCCCCGCGGCTCCCGCTGCCCCTGCGCGCCCCGCATCCTCCGTCTCGGGCCCCGCATCCCCCGCCCCGTGCCTCCGGGAAGATGCGTTGTGCGCCTTCGGCCGGCGCTGCCCTGATGCTGTGCGCTGCCACCGCCGGGCTGCTGAGCGCTCAGGGCCGCCCCGCGCCGCCGCCCCAGCCGCCGCGCTTCGCGTCCTGGGACGAGGTGAACGTGCTGGCGCACGGGCTGCTACAGCTCGGCCACGGGCTGCGGGAGCACGTGGAACGCACCCGCGGGCAGCTGGGCGCGATGGAGCGGCGTCTGAGCGCGTGCGGGGCCGCCTGCGGACCAGCCGCGGGCACGGCGCTGCCCCCGCACACTCCCGAGCGCCCGCTTCCTGCCGAAGAAGCCGCGCCCAACGACACCATGGGCAGCTTGCAGGTAACGCACGCCGCGACGGGCCTGGAATGATACGGAAGGCAGGGGGGGCCGCACCTGGGGCTCCCTGAACCCTCCTGTCCCCACCCCCAAAGGATGGGGAGAGATGGGGGGGGGGCTGGATAAATGGGGAGGAGAGGCGGGAGACCGGGGGCTCGCCCCTCAGCAGGGTCCCCCTGACCTCTCTCCAGATGCAGCTGAAAGCCCAGAACAGCAGGATCGAGCAGTTGTTCCTGAAGGTGGTCCAACAGCAGCGGACCCTGGAGAAGCAGCATCTAAAGATCCAGAGTCTGCAGACCCAGGTGCCCGAGCCTGGCCGGGGCAGAGCGGGAGGTCCAGGCTGGGCCTGCAGATCCAGTCGTGGAGTGGGGCAGGTCCAGCAGCCTGCCCCAGCGGGACCTGACGCCCTCTGCTTGCTCTGCCCCAGGTGGACCATCTCGCCTCCGCACACCTGGAAATTGAGATGGCCAATCCTGCCAGGGGCAAGAGGTTCCCCAAGATGGCACAGCGGGAAGATCCTGCTCACAACTCCAGCCGCCTGCACAGTGAGTGGCCTGCCCATTGCCTGCCCCCTGCCATCCCTGGCCACCTCCTTGCCAGGCTCCCTTGCAGACCCTGGCTCCCTGCCAGCTCACCAGTCTGCAGAGAAGGGCACCCACCAACCTTTCAGACCTGCTTGTGTCCCAGCAGGGCCACCTCACCCTTCTTCTTAGCATGCCCGCAGGTTTCCCTAAGCCTGGCTGGTCACTAATTAGAGCAGGGGGGTGGACTGGAGTAGAGGGTGGGGCACCACTTAGAGCTGCCCAGATAGGTCAGGAGGTCAGCTCAACACCTTCTTTTAGGAGAGAGCCTTCTAGAAGAATAGGATGATGGTCAAGAAGGTCAGGGTAGGGAGCATGGAGCCCCTAGATGCACAAAGATTGGTTATCTGGGAGGGACGGTCAAGGGTTTGGACTCTCTCTCCCCCCTATCCCTGTGGGGTTGGACGTAGGGGCACAGGTAGGGAACCCACTTTTCTGGATAGAGATTCATTCTTGCATGTCCAACAAACACTGGGTCCCCAACCTGCCAAGCTGGTCCTCTCTCCCTCCTCCATCAGATCCCCAGAATCCCATCCCTACCCCCCTACTACAGGGAGACAGTCCGGGAAACGGACTTTGGCCAACACCCCCGTCTTAGGGCCTTTAGTTACGCGTGAGTGTGCACTCCAAGACGCCAGTGTGTATCCACAATACATGCAGCGGCTCTTCCCTGGCCCGCGTTCACCGTCCCAGGTCTCAGTCCTCCGCCCGCCCCACAGGGGTCCTCCAGTCTGGGATCTACTGCTTCTCCTGGGCCAACTGGGTGAAAGTTCGGATCCCCCTTCACGCCCTTGGGCCCCGTGCTGGCTTCCAGCCCACGAGCCTGAAGAGCTCCCCTGCCCCAGGCTCACCCCGCCTCCCTCGACGACACTCCCCCAAGGCCAGCTGCCCAGCGTGGTTGAGGGTCAAGTCCACCCTTCCTTCAGAGGAGGGGCTGCCAGGAGGGCCGGCACGGGGCTAGGGCACTTGGAGGGGGGGGGGCGGGGGCGTTGGGGGTTACTGGACGTGTGGGATCGGGACTCCCAGGCTGCAGCCTCGCCCAGCCAAGTAGGAGAAAGTTCGCGGCTGGGAGACCAGCAGCTGGCGCTAACCAAGGCCACCTTGGCGTTTTGGCCACGCGCCCGTGTGGCTTGGAAGGGAGGAAAGTAGGGGAAAGGGCAGGTGCCGGAGGGGCCGGAAAGTGCACTCCCGGCGCGCGCTCGCGGTCTGCCCCCACCCCCGCAGCCCAGACACACTCGCGAGTGTCTTCGGCCCGCCCCTCCCCGGCGACCTTTCCCCTACTTTCCCAGCTGCCTGGGCTGGGGGCGGGGACTTCCCGTTCCTCCCTCTCCGCGGAGCTCGTCTTCTCCCGCCCCGGGACTGGGGCCTTTTGTTTCAAGGCTCCCGCACCTCCCCCACTCAAAACCACGCACACACCCAGGCGCCCAACTCCCTCAATCACTCATGCATCAGCCATTCATTCATTCCTGGTTGAACGCCTCCCCAACCCAACCCCCTAACGTACCGCCACGATCAAATAGCCGCCCCATAGGACAGGGCGGAACGCAGGGAGGAGAAGGCTATCAAACTGGGGCGGTCCATCTGCTGCCTGCCCTCGAGCCAACAAGTAGCCCACCACTGTGCCACAGGCATCGATCGCCATGGCACAGCTAATGCACCCTCTGGGTGGCCTGAACAGCTATGTCAGTGGTTCGAACCCACTGGGGGGCAGCTCGGAAGACAGGTCTGGTGATCAGCTTCCAAAAGGTCTCCCAGCCTGGAAAGCCCCCTGAGTTCTACTCTGTGTCCAAGGGGTGGTTGTGCCTGGTCGGGGAGGGCAGGCACGGGCCTGAGGGGCCACATGGGTGTCCTGTGGCCCAGATAGTGGGAAAGGAAAGAAGGAAGGAGGCCGGTGAGGTGGACGCCTGAGGCTGGGGAGTCCTGCCAGCATCCAGGAGGGAGGTGGGTGAGGTCAGTGGTGCCCTTCTCCTCCCTCCATGCTGGGATCCCCCTACTCCCTCCTGCTTCACAGTGCCTGTCTGCTTCTGTCTGCAGGGCTGCCCCGAGACTGCCAGGAGCTGTTTGAGGAGGGTGAGCGCCAGAGTGGACTCTTCCAGATCCAGCCCAAGGGGTCCCCCCCGTTCCTGGTCAACTGCGAGATGACTGCAGGTGAGACGAAAGGGGCGGCCAACCTGGTTGCGGGACCCCCTTGTAAAGTGCCGCCATCTCTCCACCCACACCCGTCTCTCTTCCTCTTTGCTGGCTGGGGAGGGTATCCGAGGGGGAGCCCCACCTGCCTGGAGTTTGGAAGGGACGTGGGCACCCAGTGGGTAGCTCCCCTGAGTGACTTTGCCCCGCTTCTGGACAGACGGAGGCTGGACAGTGATCCAGCGGCGCCAGGACGGCTCTGTGAACTTCGACCAGCCCTGGGAGGCCTACAAGGCGGGCTTCGGGGACCCCCAAGGTGGGTGCTTCCAGCAGGCCCCCAGGGGAGCAAGGGTGGGGGAGGCCCCGGGTGGAAGCAGGGTGGCTGTGGAGGTGGAGGTCCCTGGACTCAGCGGGGGTCTCTCCGGCTGTAGGTGAGTTCTGGCTGGGCCTGGAGAAGGTGCACAGCATCACGGGGGGCCTCGGAGGGCGCCTGGCCGTGCAGCTGCAGGACTGGGAGGGAAACGCCGAGTCTCTGCAGTTCCCCGTGAAGCTGGGGGGCGAGGACACCGCCTACAGCCTGCAGCTCACAGCGCCCGTAGCCAGCAAACTGGGCGCCCCTGCCATCCCTCCCAGTGGCCTCTCCTTGCCCTTCTCCACCTGGGACCAGGACCACGACCTCCGCAGGGACAAGAACTGTGCGAAAGCCCTTTCTGGTGAGCAAGCCGCATCCCACCCTGCTCCCTCCTGCTTGTCTGCCCCACCCAGCCACCCGGAGTCCCCCCACCGGTCCCTGCCTGTTTTCCCATCCCTGGTCCCTCAACCCCAGATCCCATCTATCCAGTGGTTCTCAACCTTCCTAATGACCTTGAGTACAGTTTCTCCTGTTGTCTTGATCCCCACACACACACCATAATTGTTTTCATTGTTATTTTATCACTGTCATTTTTTGCTACTGTGAGGTATAGGGCGACCCCTGTGAAAGGGTCGTTTGACCCCAGAGGGGTTCCAACCCACAGGTTGAGAACCGCTGATCCAGTCCTCCCTTCCTTCTCCTGAACTTGCCGAGTGCTCTCCCAGCCTCCGTTTCCCCATCTTAAAATGGCTATCAGCCCAGCGCTCACCTAGGATAGGAAATTCAGTGAGATGATGGATGTGGGGTGGTGGCTGGCCAGGATAAAGCCACCACGATGAACCCAATCCTGTTCTAATGTGATGGGGCGGTGGGGGAGTAGGGGGCTGGCTCGATAAAGCCAGACTTAGGCATGGGGTCTTTTTTTTCTTTTGGGGGGGGAGGCATCATTACCCTCTGGTGGGAGTGGGAGTGGGAAGCCCAGCCTTGCTCCTGGAGAGCTGCTGCTGCATTTGAACCCCCAACCCAGTGGGCCGCAGTCCGGCACTCAACCACTACGCCACCGGGGCTCAGGCCCATGAAGGGGTCCTCCAAACAGCGGCATTCTTGGTAATTCCATATGGCTTAATCAAAGACGGAGGTTGGCATAGGGATTACACGTTAGACTACTAACCACCCGGTCTTCCGGGAGAAGGACAGGGCCTTCTTCTCCCATAAAGAGTTACAGCCTCAGAGACCCACAGGGATGGTGCTGCCCTGTCCCTGTCCCTGTCCCATGGGGCAGCTAGGGATCAGAATCGCCCCGATAGCAGAGAGTGGTAGCCAAGGATAAAGGGGTGAGGCTGGTGCCAACGGAGAATGCTTACTGATTATGTCCGCCGCGTGCCAGGTGCAGAGGTTTGCTGTGGTTCAGGAGAAAGGAAGGGCGTGAGTGGGAGGGGGGCACGCTTCCTCAGCCTTCACCTGGGGCTCTCCGGCACACAAGTGGCGAGCCATGCCAAAGCCTGACCTCACAACAGGTGGGGGTGCCAAAGGAAACCCAAGGACCCGACCTGATTGTGCTTCCCCTCGTGACCCCACAGGTGGCTGGTGGTTTGGCACCTGCAGCCATTCCAACCTCAACGGCCATTACTTCCGCTCCATCCCACGGCAGCGGCAGCAGCGGAAGAAGGGTATCTTCTGGAAGACCTGGCGGGGCCGCTACTACCCCCTGCAAGCCACCACCATCCTGATCCAGCCCGCAGCCACCGCCGCTGCCGCCGCCGCCGCCGCCTAACCACCTCCACTGGGGCCTGGTCCCAGGCCCCTAGAGGGCAGTGACTCTGACTCGGGCCCAGGACGTGCCCGCTGCCTGCTTGGCAGGGGCTCCGGGGAGAGGCCATCTGGAGCCTGGTGGACGGAAAAGAAGTCCGTGATTGCTGAAGCCCCCTTCTGAGGGGGGATGGTATGCGTTGCCCACCTTTATGAAGACCAGCAGGGCCGCTGGGTAAACCAAGGCCCAGGGCACTCATGGGCCTGAGGGGCACTATGTCCCCACCCCCGCCCGGCCCGCAGGAGTAGTGAGGGCACACAGAGGGACCACTTGGGGCTGGCCCAGCTGGCCGGCCCTCGAGGATGGAATCAGTCACATTGACTGTTCAGGACCCCGGGCCCCAGGAGGTCTGGGCGCCCTTGCGGTGCTGTTGTGTGTGGGTGCTGTGGGACCAGCTGGCGCCAGTGGCATCTGGACGCAGCTCACAGAATTCTTGGAATAAAAGCAATCTCAGAACGTTATGTTTTTCTCTGTCCTTGGGTTGGGTTTTTTTTTTTTGTTGTTGTTCTGGTTTGTTTTGTTTTGCGGCAGACTGCTTCAAAGTCCATGTAAACATGTTCCAGGACGCAGGGTGGAGCCTCTCAGGATAGTCCTTCCCGCTGCCAGCACCCCATCTCAACCTTCTGTCCCTCTGGGCTTCACCGGGTCAGTCGCTGCGGAGGTGGTTTGCTAGTTTGTCTGAAATGATGGAGGGGAGGTGCCCCCAAACATACAATCCAATTGTGACGGGAGCCCGGTCGGTGGAGAAAATGAGAATTCTGTTCCCACCTGTAGTCCCATGTTTGGGGGTCACATAAAACAAACAAAACAGAAACCTGTGTTCTTGTGCATGAGATGCGGCTCGGCTTAGCGGATCCACCTGTTTGCATTCAACCAGGCACCAGGCCTGCCCTGTGCCCCTCCCACTGGTCTTTTCCTGCCTCATGTGCCCGTCTCCCTCCCGTGGACCGTTTCATGCTGTGTAGTCCTCCACAGCGTGCACATGCCAAAGGCCATCCACAGCTCCGCTGCTGGGCATTGTCGTGGGTACGTGTCAGACTGCTCCCTGCAGGGCCAGCAGTTCAAAGCCATCCGCTGCTGCTTCTGCGGCGGGGAAAGATGAGGCTCTCTATTCCCCGAGAGAGTCACAGCCTCGGAAACCAAGGGCCATGTCTACCCTGTCCTGCAGGGGCGCACAGCCGGAGTCGGACTGGGCTTTGCTTCATCCTCTTGCTCTTGTCAATAGCGCTGCCTTGAACGTGGTGTGCAGATGGCCTGGGGGCTCTGCTTTTGTTTCCTCTGGATATGGACCCAGGAGAGGGGCAAGCTTGGTTACCGTGGGACTTCGAGTCCCGGTCTTTCGAGGAAGCTCCACACCACTTTCTGCTGGGGTCACGCTGCTTTACAGTTGTCCCCCACCCCGCAGCGTTGTCTCTGAACTTGGCTGTCCGTGCTGGGGTCAGGGGCATATTGGTTAACGCTCCGAGTGTCAGGTTGTCTGGTGGGAATGTCATGTAAGCCGTTTTCACGGGATTTCTTCTATCCTCCCTGGAAGCCAGGAGGGTCAGACTCGCTGACGGGGCATATTGCCAAGGAAGCCCAACCTGCACGAGGGACGGACCTCCTGCTTGGTCAAGGGAGGGACACCCTCCAGAGACAGGGCACTGCCTACCGGCAGCAGCACAACACTCATCTGACAACCATGGTGACGAAGTGCCTCAGGGAGAATGCCTCAGGTTGCCCTGAGCAGATGGCGCGGCAGTGAACAGCAACAACAAAACCACCACACACACATCAGCTCAAAAGAGACGCGTGGCATGACAAGCATCTATTTTATGGGGGGAGGGGCGGTGCCCTAGGCTAGACGCGGTGCGGTGATTGTGCCCTCCGCCTTGCTATGATCAGACGCTTCAACTATGACCCGTAAATTATCTGCCAATAACACTGTTGCAGGGTGGGGGGGAGTCTATTTTATTTGTCCCCAGTGCGTTGTCTTCAGTCTCCTGGGGCTTGCTGGCGTGCAGTGCCACAAAGGGACTGGCCGGTAAGGACATTGTAAGACGTGCATCGTCTCCCAGCTCTGGGGCTGGGCATCCTGAAAGAGGAGCATAGGCACGACAGGTCAGTCCGGAGGGCTTGCAGGGAGAAAGCGGGATGCAGCGCTCCTCTCTCTGGGGACGGCCAGCCTTCCTGCGCCTTCCTTGGTGTGAAAGTCTGGGTGGACTAACACAAATTCAGAGAAACTTGTGTCTAAGAAAGAGCTTTATATCTGAGAGCAACTGTTCATCAAGAAAATATCCCAACCTAGTCCAGTTCAAGGTTTGATATTAGCCCCTATGTCCGATACCAGTCCATAAGTCCTCTTCAGACTCACGAGGCACATGCAACGACACCAGGACAATCACAGGCCAGTGGGTGCAGAGTCTTGGGTATCCAGTGGTAGTAGAAGCATCTCAGCGCTAACAGGGGTCTCCCCGTGGCTCCTCCAGATTCCAGGACTCAGGGTCTATCAGCAGGCTGCCACGTGTCTCATCAGCTGCAATGTCTCCCACGGAGTAAACAGAGATATAAGTGTCTCCTGGCTCCAAGATGGAATGACCACATTTCCCAGAATTCTCAGAGGAGAAGGCCATGCCCACCCAGAGGTCTCATTGGCTCTCTCCAGATTGACAGGCTAGAGTCCACCCCTCCACCCTTCATCCTCGAATTGACGCCAGATTAAGTGACTGCCACACTTGGTGTGTGTGTACCTCTTTTCTTTTGTTTTTGTTTTTTTGTTTTTTTTTGGGGGGGGGCATCACTGCCCTCAGGTGGTGGGAGTAGGAGGCCCAGCCTTTGCTCCGGGGAGCTGGAATCAAACCTCCATCCCAGTGGGCCGCAGTCCCGCCCACAACCACTCCGCCACCGGGGCTCAGCCCACCTCTTTTCTTTTGTAAGGATACCAGTCATATTGGATGAAGGCCCACCCTATGCCAGGATGGCCCTGTTTCCAAATAAGGTCATGTTCACAGGTACTGGGTGTGTTAGTCTGGGTTGACTAGAGAAGCAAATTTTCATATGTGTGCCACAGAGGACTTTATATAAAGAGTAGTAATTGTGGGGGCTGAGCCCCAGTGGCGTAGTGGGACTGGGCCCACTGGCTTGGCAGTTCAAATCCAGCAGCAGCTCTCCGGGAGCAAGGATGGGCCTCCCACTCCCACCAGAGGGCAGTGACCACCCCCCCCCCCAAAAAAAAAAAAGTAATTGTATATTCAGAAAACATCCCAGCCCAGTCCAGGTCAAGTTCATAAGTCCACTATTAGTCCATATGTCTGATACCAATCTATAATTCCTCTTTAGGCTCATGAAACACATGCAATGACAGTGAACACAGGAAGATCACAGGCCACTGGGTGCAAAGACTTATGGGTCCAGTGATGGTGTAAGTATTTCAACCCTGGCAGGGGTCTCGACGTGACCCCTTAGGTAAAGTGACCAGACGTCCAGCTTTTTTTTTTTTTTTTAAGGCATCACTGCCCTGGTGCTGGGAGTAGGAGGCCCAGCCCCACTGCTGGAATTGAATCTCCATCCCAGTGGGCCGCAGTCCCGCGCACAACCACTACGCCACCGGGGCTCAGCCCATCAGACGTCCAGCTTTTTAACAATTTAACAACGTCCCGTGGCATTTTAAAATTACAATAAATATATTAAAATATTATCTTTGCGTTCTATGAAAATTTTTGCTGCTCCACATAGACCAAATTTTTCATCAAGAAACCTCCCCCCACCCCAAGTCAACGGTGTCCCACTTAAAATCAGGTCATTTTATCCTTAGGGCACCAGTGTAGCTCCCTGTGTCTTAACAGCTGGAATGTCTCCAGGGAGTGAGTGTGTGCCCCACCTCCAGCAAGCTATTGATCTCTTTAGTACCTGAAATGAGGCCATCAAGCTACAACCTGATCACAGGCTAGCCGCCACCCCTTCACTCTTAATAGTCTCAAATTGGGAGAAGATTATGGAACCCACCACCATGGGGTCAGGACTTTGGCCTCGCTTTCGGGGAGATCTGATTCAGCACCTTAAAATTCCACATCAACCTTTGATCACTAAAACCACTGCCGGTGAGGTGGTGCACCCTGATTTGGGGCGCGCTCTGTTCCGGACACTGTTGCTGTGATTGGTAGGTGCCGTTGGTTTCTGCATGTACAACGGGACGCCACCCTGCCATCGGCACAGCCGGAGCTATGTCAGCGCCCACTGCAGTCTCCGCTGTGTGTTTCTCTATGTGGGGGGCCTTCCTCTTTTTGACGGCCCCTTGACTTTGGCAAGCATGATGTCCTTTCCCAGGGACCGGTCTCTCCTGACACCGCATCCAAAGTAAGGTGGGGCGGTGTGTGTCGTTTGCACTTCCAGCAGGTCTCAGTGTGGGTTGGCCATGTGTCAAGTGCTGAGAGTCACGTGTGACCACGGGACCCAGGGGGCAGTGGGCTTCTCTTCCATATGGCCTCTGCTTCAGAGTTCTGCCCGAATGCTTGACCCAGTTGCTCATTTGCAAGAGAACAATGAGTCTACTCTGCAAATTAAAATTATGAAAACAAAACTCTGCCGACAAGTCAATTCTCAGAGACAGCGACTGTGTATAAGGCTGCAAATCTCTCTCTCTCTCTCTCTCTCTCTCTCTCTCTCTCTCTCTCTCTCTCTTGTTTTAGGGCTGTAAATCATTACCAGAGCAGATAGACTCAGTTATCTTTCCTGGAGCAACTGGTGGATTTGAACCAAAGACCTTGAGGTTAGCGGTCCAGCACTAGCCTCATCATAGGCCCCTGCTATGCCACTAGAGTATACAAAGCACCCTATAACATTAAGCAACTGAGATGTCATCAATTACTTAATCTATCCCTTCTAGCCATCATCCTCTTTTGTGGATTCTAGCCTCTATGCCTGTGGTTGTAAATCGATTTCGGAGGGAGTCCTCTGTTGCAGGATCAAGGTGGGTTATAGTCCGAGTCTCTGCCTCAGAAGAGGGCGGGAGTCAAGTCAGCCCCTTGTGTTTCCTTGGGGGTGGGGTGTGCGGCAAAACAAAACTCACACCTCCATCCAATAATGGACCATCTCAGGAGCAGGACCATTGGCTGAAGAGATGAAGAGCCACTGTGGAGGCCCAGAGCAGAGGCACCAGCAGCTGCAGCCAGCGGGCCACGGGACAGATGAAAAGAGCCAGGCCAAGACCACAAGCTGAAGGGAGTCGATCAGGAGGCAGAACGGAGGAGCAACGTGAAGACTTCAGGACCGTGAGGCAGAGAGATGTCAGGGGGTGGGGGTGGGGGTGTCCCTGACTCACAGAGGCCACGTGGCTGAGGATCCGAAGGAGACTGACTGTTGGCTGAGAAGAAGCAACACTACAGGCCAACGACTTGTGGCTGTGGGCCGAGGACTCAATCCTCACCGTTTGCTGTTAACTTCCTGAATAAGCTCCCAGACTCACTGCTCTCAGGATTACTCTGACTCCGAGCAGCCCCTACAGGACAGGGTGGGGCCCCCCTGGGGTTCCGGACCCGTCTTGGAACTGCTAAACTTGCAGATCACAGCCCAACGTGTAACCTCTGCACCACCAGGCCGCCTTCATAAACCCCGGTAGTCATGAGTATGGTTGGAGTTCTAGCTGGGTCACTGCAATGGATTATGGAACGCCTCCGAAAAGCAGTGTTGTCAGGAGACTAGGGTCGAGGAGGAGGGACCGGGGAGGCCTGTCCTGTGCCACCCATGCTGAAGGCTGTAATCGTCGCACCTCGACAGCCAGCGCTTCAAGGCCTCCTCACTGTCATCAAGCCAGGACTAGTGCGGTCGTTAATATGCCGTCCGTCCAACGACCCTGCTGCCACGTGCTCTGTAGAATCCAGCTTCTCTGGCGCTCTGCTCAGCGCACAGATTGAACACGCGTGGTGAGACAACACAACCCTGAGGCGCCCTTTCCTTTCCTGATTTTAGAGCCGGCAGTGTGCCTTTGTTCTGTCCCCCCAACTGCCCCTTGAGCCATGTGCAGGTTCCCCGTGAGCACAGTGAAGTGCTCTGGTATTCCCATTCTCTGAGGCTTTCCAGAGTTTCTTAGGATACAGTCAAGGATACACACGTAAGTAAGTAAAACATCTTTCTGGTATTCTCCGCTTTCAGCCAAGACCATTGACGCCGGCAAGGATATCCCTGCCTTGTTCCGTATTCTCTTCTGAATCTGGCCTGAAGCTCTGGCAGCTTCCTGTCAATGGGCAGCTACGACTGTTGTTGGATGATCTTCAGAAAAATCTCACTTGAGGGAGGGAGAAGGGAGGGAGGGGGGAGGGGAGAGACGAGGAGCTGAGACCAGGGGCTCAAGTCAAAAGCAAATGTTTTGAGAAGGATAAGGGCAACAAAGGTACGCAATGGATGGATGGATGGATGGATGGATGGATGGATATAGGAGTGGTATGAACCCTTCGGTTCCCTTCCCCATGAGATCAAAACACCGGTCTGGGTGGTCGTAAAAGGAGGAAAAGAAACATTGAAGCTACCCAGGGTGCTCTTGGAGCTTGGGCTAGTTTCAGACAGGGTAAAAAAATAAAAATGAAAAAGAGTGGTATGAGCCACCAATAAGATGATTTAAAAAAACAAAATAAAATCTTACTTGAGTATTATTAGGTTTGCCACAAAGATAAACTGAGGCCAGAGCAGAGAGGACAAAAAGTTTGTTCTGCACTTTCAGAGCAGAGAAGGAGAGAGAGAGAGAGAGAGAGAGAGAGAGAGAGAGAGAGAGAGAGAGAGAGAGAACTAGGGAGGCCCAAGGAATTGCCCCATCGGTGGTGGACAGGACGTTTTTTAAGCGGGTCAGGAAGATAAACAGAAAAGGGAGGAGGTAGAAGCTGTAGGTGAGTAAACAAGGAGGGAAGGGGTAGAAGTTGCAGCTGCAGGGACTTAAGCTGTGTCCATCCACGAGATTGCAAGGTAGGGTGGTGCCTTGATCATTCTGCCAAGGAGATGGCTGTTTGTCCTGGAGTCCTTTGAAGCTAGCTATCTCCTTCTGATAAGGAAGGGCAGGACAGGCTGTTCCTAAGGTGCCCAGACCTGCCTCAACAACTATGATATCGGTGATATTGTTCTGTAGTTGAGCATTGCTGGATCACCTTGTTCTGGATATGAGTAAAAGTATGGCTCATTGGCCAAGAGCTGTCTTCCAAATTTTGGGGGCATATGCAAATGAGTGCTTTCAGTGGTGCACGGCTGATGGAAACATTTAAATGAGTGGGTTTCACCTGCTAACCTTTCCATTCACCACCATGACACCAGAGTTTACAAGTAGCCTGTTGTTTCCATTTTAAACTTCAGAACTGTGAAGTTCTGTGTGGTCTTGTAAAGAAGGATGGAGTTATGGAATCCAGCAGAAGAAGAAAGCGCCAGGGGAGGCAAAACTGATGTCAGAATTGGTCGAAGGCGGGGGAGTGAAAATATGTCCGCCTTCCGCCTGCCAGGACCGGCCTGGTGCTGGTGGTGATTCCCATCTTTCCTCCTCAATGGAGGAGACAGGCTCTCCCCTCATCTAGGTCTCACTTCCAGAGAGGGATGCTGAGTTTGGGGTAAATTCTTCATAATTTTAGCCACATATGCATGCTATCTTGAGTTCACTTCATCTTTTTCTTGGTTCCAGAAGAAGGAAAAAAAAAAGTCTGACAAAGTTCATTTCATAAAGTAATTTATTTATTTTTTTTTTGTCTTTTTTGTTTTTTGTTTTTTTTTTGGAGGGGGGCATCACTGCTCTCTGGTGGTGGGAGTAGGAGGCCCAGCCCCACTGCTGGAATTGAACCTCCATCCCAGTGGGCCGCAGTCCTGCGCACAACCACTACGCCACCGGGGCTCAGCCCGATTTATTTTAATTTTAGAAAAAGTTCATGAACCAGTAATCTAGGCACAGTGGGACCGTGTTAGAGAGACACAGGGAGTTTTCATAAAAGTCAGAGAGAGAAAGGGAGGGAGAGAGAGAGAGAAAGAGAGAGAGAGAGAGAGAGAGAGAACAGAATAGAACAAAGCATTTTTCAAAGATTTTTGCACATCATCAGATCAGACAAGAGTAAGAGCACAGAACAGCCAAACAGGTACATTTACCTTCTGCTGATCTGTTTAATACTCTGAGCTGGAACTTGGGAACAAGAAGGGAAAGCAAAATAAGGGCCACAGTGTACCTCCCAGTGATGTTAGAGGAGAGGAATTTCAAATGGCAGCACCCCGACCCTGGTCCCAAACGTGGAGATGTCCAAGCCTTTTTTTTTTTTTTTTTGGGGGGGGTATCACTGCTCTCTGGTGGTAGGAATAGAAGGCCCAGCCCCATTGCTGGAATTGAACCTCTGTCCCAGTGGGCCGCAGTCCCGCGCACAACCACTACGCCAGCCCATCCAAGCCTTTTGAACATCATAAAAGATCCCTTTGAACTCCAAGTTCACAGCTCATAACTGAACCAGTAGACAGAATCATGATAAAGAGAGAAAAGACAGACGTAGTGGAAGATTTCGTGTCCCTTTGATGCACAATCCACACCCTTGGAAGCAGTCGTTAAGAAATCAAATGATGGCTGTGCCCCGGTGGTGTAGGGGTTGTGTGCGGGACTGCAGCCCACTGGGTTGGCGGTTCAAATCCAGCAGCAGCTCTCTAGGAGCAAGGCTGGGCTTCCTACTCCCACCAGGGCAGTGATGCCACACACACATACACACACACACACACACAAAGAAATCAAATGATGGGGGCTGAGCCCCAGTGGTGTAGTTATTGTGGGTTGACAGTTCAAATCCAGCAGCAGCTCTCCAGAAGCAAGACTGGGCCTCCTACTCCTACCAGAGGGCAGTGATGCCCCAAACAAACAAAGAAATCAAATGCTATATTGTATCGGGCAAGATCTTCAGCAAAAGATTCCTTGAAGGTGTTCGAGAGATGAGGTGCCACTTTGAGGACAGAAGTCTCCGGGACACAAGCCATGGTTCAATCATCACAAATGGAGGTGAACGCGAGACCCTGCACAAGGAAGACCACAGAGGGATGCCTTTGAATGATGGTGTTGGTGAAGAATTGCAAATATACCACGGACAGACGGCAGGGGAAGGAACAGATCCGTCCTGGATGAAGGGCAACCAGAAGGGTCTTTGGAAGCTAGGATGATGAGACTTGTCTGAAGGAAACCAGATGTCGTTCTTGGCAAAGTGAGGGAGGAAGAGGAAGAGCCTCCCGGCGTTGGATTGACACGGTGACTGCAAGCAGGGACTCGGAGGGAAGCATGATTGTGAGGAGGGGGCCGTCTTGGGCACTGGCTTAATGGCCCCAGAAAAGAGCCAAGTGCCAAGCCTTATGTCATGATGCTTGGTAGACGCTTGTGAACAAAACCACAACGAGATCTCACTTCCCTCTTCGGAAAATGGCTGTGATTTGAGAAATGGGGAAGCAGCGCGTGTGGCCAGGGATGTGGAGAAACTGGAGCCCTGCTCCATTCCATTGCTAGCGGGATTGTGAAAAGGCACCCCCACTGTGGGAGGCCGTTTGGAAATTCCCCCGAGGAGTGAAAAGTAAGATTAGCTTTTGAACCAGCAGGATGGGGACTAGGCAAGACCAGCGGATTCCATGGGCACGGGCCCAATGTCACGGGTGATCTGCGATAAAGTGAGGTCCTTGAGCTCGGGCAATGCTACCCAAGACACCATGCTGGGGGAGAAGTCATTCTGTAAAGCCACAGATGGTAGTTTGGGTTGAAGCTCTGCGTACAGGGAAGACAAATCCATATCCAAACTAAGTGTCTACTCTATTCAGCGGGAATGCTGCCCTTTCCATGATAGAAATGGTCCTATATAATCAACCTGTCACTACCTTGCTGGTTGATTTCCTGGAGGAATGGTCCCTTATTGCAGACTCAGTGCGAGTCTCTGCTGCTGGAAGAGTGGACACTCAGCAGTGACAGTAGCCAAGTTAGCCTCGGTGAGTGGAATCGCAGGTCACTGAGCCCATGCATGACGTCATGAACTCATTAAGCAATGGAAGGAGTGACTCAGGGACAGAGGATGACGGATTTCTGCAGAGCATGCTATTCTCTACCTGATTGTTTAAATTCTCTTATGCAGAAATTAGCCCTTCCTGTCTATTTTTTAAAAAATCATTTTATTGGGGATTCATATAACTCTTCTTTCCTGTTTATTTTTTGGGGGGGTGAGGGGCCATCACTGCCTCTGGTGGTCGTGGGCGCTAGCCAGTGCTGCTCCTGAGAGCCACTGCTGGATTTGAACCGCCAAGCCTGCAGGCCACAGTCCCACACTCAACCACTTAGGCCACCGGGGCTCAGCCCCTTCTTTCCTGTTTTTAAACCATGGAGTATTCCTTTGTTTTCTCCACCAAATGCCTCTTCATCTATGTACAACAAAGTGTTCTAGAATTCCCATTCTTCTCAAAGGTGTCCACATTTTATTATGGTTCCCAAAGGTGCTTTTGCATACTCGATGAAACACAAACAAACATCCTTCTGAGGTTTTTGAATTCTGTTTTGAACCAAGATGCATCTGACATCAGCAATGATTTTCCTTGTTCCACATCCTCTTCTGAATGCGGCCTGCATGTAGGCCCTTTTCCCGTCAGTGCCCTGCTGCAACTGTTATCGGATGATCTCCCACAAAATTTTACTTGTGTCGAAGATCAATGATATGCTTTTAGAGTCTGAGCATTCTGTTGGGTCCCCTTTCTTTGGAATGGGCACAGATATGCATCTCTTTCAGTTAGTTGGCCATGTCGCTGTTTTCCAAATTAAAACCTGTACGGATAGCTGTAACTTTCACTAAATGACTTTCCTGATTGGTCTAGATAAGCGAAAAGGGTGGTGGTGGGGACGCTTATAGAATCGATTCGGTTGTGATTGTTGAAGGGGGTAATTGTGCTTCTAAAAACTGGAAATGCTCGTGTGACTAAGGGTCAGTTTGGCCATCCTGCTGGGCTTCAGAGGAGCCATCTCAGAAGCAGAGGGAGCACTATACTACAGCGAAGAGCCTTGAGTGAAGCCTGTCTCTTTGACCCCGATATCCCTCTGCACTGCATCTTCTAGATCGACACATGGAAAGTTGTGACACCAGAGAGGCAGCAGCAGATTCTGAGCCCAAGACAGAGTGTTGAAAATACAGGTGAGCAAGTCAAGGTGAAATTCTTCTGGAGGGGTTGCAGTTTGGAGCCGCAGGCTCTTCCCTGAGAAAACTAAGCTTGCTGACACCTGGGAGCTAGAGTTTAGCACCCTCAGGCTGAAGCTGACGGTGGAGTGGTATACTCTCTGGGCATTTATGTTGTCGTTGTTGATGGGTGCCATTGCAATAGTTACATAAAATCTGTTGTCAACTTGAGACTTAAGAGTGAAGGGGTGGAATTGAGCCTGTCAATCGGGCCACAGCTTGATGACCTCATTTGGAAGCAGGATGGAGACGTCTCACTGGAGGTGGGACACACGCTCACTCCCTGGGAGACATTACTGACAATAAGCCTGCTAGGGCTACGCTGAGGCAGCCAGGAATCTGGGGCTGGAGGAGTCACATGGAGACTCCTACCAGAGCTGAGACGCTCACACCACCACTGGATCCACAAGACTCTCCACCCACTGGCCTGTGATCTTCCTACATTTGGCACCGTTGCATGTGTTGCGTGAGTCTGAAGAGGAATTTATAGATTGGTATCGGACGTATGGGCTAATATTGGACTTATGGACTTGATCTGGACTGGGCTGGGATGTTACCTCAATATTCAACTGCTCGTGTAAATAAAGCTCTTTCTGATACACCTATCAGCGTCTATGGATTTGCTTCTCTGGTCTACCCAGACTAACACAGCCATTCAGTTGGCTATGACTCTCTGCACAACAGAAGGGAACACTGCACCATGCTCACCATGGTTCCTATGTCTGGGCCCATTGGCGCAGCCACTGTGTCAGTCCATCTGCTTGAGGACCTTCCTCTTTGGGGCTGGCCTTCCTCTTTACGCAACACAATGTCTTTCTCCGGGGTCTGGTCTCTCCTGACAATATGTCCCAAAGGAGCACTCGGGCTTTATTTCTTCCAACACGGATCTGCTTGTCCTGTTAGCGGTTCATGGTACTTTCGAGAGTCTTCTCCAGCACCACAATCTGAATGCATCTGTTCTTCCGCGGTCTTTATTCACTGTCCAACTTTCACATGCAAATGATGCGATGGAAAAGACCGTGGCTTGGGTCAGGCACACCTTACTCCTGAGAGTAACACCTTACTCCTGACTACTCTAGAGAGGCCTGGTGCACCCGATTGACCTAATGCAGTATGTCTTTTGATCTCCTGAGTACTGCTTCAATGAGCATTGATTGTGGATCCAACCAAGACAAAAATCCCAGCTTTCAAAAGGCTGACAAAAGGCAGCTTTCTCTCCATTTACCAGGAGGCTCATCTCCTGCTCCAGTTGTGAGGATTTGGTCTTCCTGACACTGAGTTGTACTCCACACTGAAAGGTGCAATCCTTGATCTTCATCAGCACGTGCTGCAAGTCCTCCTCACCATATGCATACTGCAGGTGGTTCTTACGCCTTCTCCCAACCCCGATGCCATATTCTTCTTCCTCTAATCCAGCTTCTCTGATTTGCTCAGCCTGTAGACTGACCAGGTGTGGTGAGGGCATACAATCCTGAGGAACACCTTTCCTGAGTTAAGCCATATAGTTTGCCCATGTTCTCAGCTCACGGCTGCCTCCTGATCCAGGTACAAATTCCTCGTGAACAGTGAAATGTTCTGTTATTCCCATTCTTCTCTAGGTTACCCAGAGTTTACCTCATGCATCTTTTCAAGGCATTGTCAGATACCGGGCATTTATACGTTGTGTTAAAGGAATTTTGTAACACTGCCCAACATAGGCAGAAAGAAGACGGGCTAAAGGCCTTAGCGACAGTGAGAAGCCTGGCTGTGAGCATGGCAGAGAGAGACTGTCTTCACCAAAGATGTGAGCATTTCTGATCCTGAATTGTAGCCTGTTAACATTCCTTAATAAACCCGTAAAGGTGAGTATCGTTTCAGTTGTGTGTAGCCATGGCAACAAATTACCATACACAGCAGAGAAGTTAGAGCATGCCTTTGGAGGTGCAGCTGTGTTAGCATGGATGCCTTCGCCGGGTTTTTGTTTTGTTTTATGAAAAAGAAAAAACAAACTAGCTTTTCCAGCCTGGTCTTGGCGCTATGGCTCCCGAAAAGAAGGGCCGTTGGGCTATTAACGAGGTCATGACCAGAGAGTACACCATCAACATTCAAAGTGTATACATGGCATGGACTTCCAGAAGCGAGCCCCGAGGATGCTCAAGGAGCTTCGGAAGTTTGCCATGAAGGAGATGGGGACCCCGGATGTTCTAAAAGACACCAGGCCAAACAAAACTGTCTGGGCCAAAGGAATCAGGAATGTCTCATACCCGATCTGTGTATGGTTGTCCAGGAAACGTAATGAGGATGAAAGGTCACCAAACAAGCTCTGCACACTGGTTACAAAAAACCTACAGTTGCTGAGCCCCAGTGGGGTAGTGGTTGTGTGCAGGACTGCAGCCCACGGAGTTGATGGTTCAAATCCAGCAGCAGCTCTCCAGGCGCAAGGCTGGGCCTCCCACTCCCACCAGGGCAATGATACCACACACACACACACACACACACACACAAAACAAAACCTTATAGTCTATGTGGATGAAAACTACTGGCTGATTATCTAATAAAGGTTTTAAAACTGCCCCAATAAAGAGAAAAGGGATTTATTTAAAGAACAGTTTCTAATGCACATAAACAAGAATCTTTACAAGGTAGATTTTTAACACTCAGCAGACAATATTCAAGGGGGGGGAAAATCTCTCAGTAATGGATGGGACTCTTATGCTTAAAGAATAAAGGTCTTTCTTTTCTTTTCATTACTCTCTCACTAATTTACTGAAGGGCATCATAGCATCTCGGCCTGCGGGTCCGTAATTCGCAAGTCCTGGAAGGAGGAGCGGGAATTGGGGGGACAGGAGACGTGAGAAATGGAGACAAGACAGGATTCTGATCAAGTCTCCTTTACTGGGGCAAAACTCAGGGTATATATAGCCAATGGTCAGGAGTAAAGGTCACAGCTTATGCTAATGAGGTAAAGTCAACAGGGGGCCAATCCTAGACGAGTGCCAAATAAGGGCACAAAAGGGGCTGTTTACAGTTACAGTTAACAGTTTACAGTTACTGTTTACAGTTTACAGTTACAGTTTAAAGATAACAGACTACTACTCTTAGGTGATTAGCATATAGTTAACTGACAAG
>PVJH01028458.1:0-27330 GCA_004026705.1 Nesogale talazaci
AAAAAAAAAAAAAAAAAAAAAAAAAGAGAACCCCACCCCACCCCAGAAAAGATGTAACTACTGACACAACATATGTATGTATGTATGTATGTATGTATACACTATGATTAGAGCTGTATGTGTCCCCAATAAAATGATTTTTAAGAAAACAAAAAAGAGCGATTGATATGAACTTAATGGCTCTTCCTCACTGATCTGTAGTGCACAGTTTCCACAGATTCATGCTAATGTGCTGCAATCCAGGTGAAACTGGGCCTTACATATGAGCCAAGAGAAGGATGCCTGTTTGAAAGTAGCTTCTTGGGTAATCCTCCCCTGGCTTCCGCAAACCATACTACAGCAGAGTCAGCAATTTGTCAAAAGCAATTATCCATATTTGATACCATGCCCAAAGAGCTGCAATAAGAAAATGGTTCAGTGCTGGTGTGCTACCTGAAAGGTTAGCAGTTCCAACCCTCTCAGGGATTGATGCAACCAGAGAAAGATCTGGTGATCTGTTCCTGTAAAGAACACCCTAGTGGCAGTTGTATTGCTTTACAGATGAGGTGGCTCCCAGGAGAAATCCGTGAGCACAGAATCACAGCAGCCTCTGCCTGCATTCTTTTGCTTATAACCTCCTCCTGTTCTCATTGTCACGAACAATGGTGCATCACTCTTGCAGTCTTAATGTCCCCTTTCTCTCACTTCAGCCGAGAAAGGTATAATTCTTGTTTTTAAAGAATCATGTTATTATCTTTGGTCCAATCTCAAAGCTGAATTTCTCCACATCAAGGTCCTTCACCATAATTACATCTGCAAAATCTCTTTTACTAGGTATTTAACGATCACTACAGGTGCAGAGGATTTGGACATGGTCTTCTTTGAGAGGCTATTGTTCTGACTCCCTCAATATTTACCTCCATATTTATAAAAATGAATGGATTGATGCTCCCCACTCTACGTGGGTAGCAGCTTTTCAAGTTGAAGTGGGTTGTATTTTTCTGATGTTGGAATGTCTGCTGTTAGCCTTTCAAATCCCAGCAAGGTCACTCATACTGAACATATTAAAGAGGTCCTCCCAACTAAGATAGGCCAGAGAGCAAAGCCTGGAGATCCACTTATGAAGACAAGTCCTTGAGGTCCCTGAAATCCACAGTGGAATCGTGTCCGCTATAAAGCTTGCACATGAGCTGACAAAGAGTGGTCGGAACAATGGACTTAAGCAAGCTGCTGCCTGTGAACCCAGCGCTGGGCAATGTCCCATTCCCTTATACATAAGGTTGCCAGGGGTCAGCGCCAAATCACAGTAGTTAGCAACAAAAATGAGTACTTAGAAAATCTCAATTCCAGAGTCATGGTGTTAACATTACCTGGATCCAACTGACTCAGAAACGATGGAATATGGTCCAAATAGATGTCCACAAGCCTTCCAGATAATTGCAGTATTTTTAAACCTTAACAAATTTTCACAATCTATTACTTGGCAGACTTCCAAGTGGTACCTGTATCAGAATTTGGGACAATCCAATTGTTTTTCAGTGGGAATTATTACAGTTGGTACAAATCCTAGGACTTAGGGAAGGTCAGTGTGAAATCTATCTTGGAAGAAGAATGTGAGAATATTCCTCAGAGGCCAGGAGGCGAAGATCTTGTCTCACATACTTTGGATATGTTGCCAGGAGACACCAGACCCTGGAGAAAGGCATGATCAGTAATGTCATGGGCAGCAAAAAAGATCTTCCACACAGTGAAATGACACAGTGGCTGCCCCCATGGGCTCAAATAGAAGAAGGATTGTGAGGATGGCCTAAGTAGAGGCAGTGTTCCATTCTGTTTTACACAGGGTCCCTATGAGTCACGATTGACTCAAGGACATCTAGAAAAAGTCCAAGCGTCATTGAACTTTCATAGTTAGTTCATAACAAATGAGAAAACCCTATTCTGCAGTTGCTGCTTAGAAATTTATACTGGGTCCATGTTGAGCCGCACGAGCTTGATGAGCTTCTGAAATCAGCAGTCGCTCCCTGGGAGAAAGGTGAGGTTTTCTTGGAAACCCACAGGGACAGTTTTATTTTATCCTGTAGGAAAGCTACGAGTTGGTGCCCCTTGATGGCAGTGAGCTGGTTTTGTTTTATTTTGTCTGGCTTCCTAACATGGGGAGAAAAGCATAATATATTCCATAAACTACATTTTGAATCTGGTATAGGAGAAAATCATATCCTGAAACTAGTGACACCTGATATTATGGATTATATTAGCTTACACATTCACTTCTTTGAATCTATCTCTATTTTTTCCTGAATACCCAGCCATTTAAATATTTATTATTACTCACACTAAGACGGTGCCTGCGTAGGTGGTGTGCAGTGATTAGAAAGAAGCAGGTGGTACAAGCATATCCCTGGGATGACTGAAAATATTGAATTGGAGACATGACTAATATGCAATAAAGTCATAAGAAAAACAATATTCTGAGGAATATAATTATATTTGATTCACACAAAATTTTCCTGTAGTAAAGTAATTGAAGCAGTTATCATAACTTGAGTCAATCTCAGAAATATTTCCTGAATTCAATAACACATTTGTGAGCTTTTGTTGTTCTTGTTCTTGTGAGATCGGTGCTCAATTTGATAAGGTAAATAGTTCAAGAATATCCAGCTGACAACCCACTCAAGTGTCATCTTTGCTTTTTCCTTCTAGTTCTATGATGCTAACACTTCAGACATCTACATTTTTATAGCAAAGTGAGCTCTGACAGCTGGAAGCTCACCTGCACTATCAGCTTGACCTTGGTATTATTAGCAGCTGCTCTGGGCCTTTCTGTTAGGCCATCATGTTCTTTATTGGAAGAAAACAATTTCACAGAACTCTAACATCAGACAAGGCCACCTTGTGACCACAATGGATCAAAATAAAAGCAGAACAACTCAAATTATGCCTAAATAGAGATAAAAACAAGAACATTGTCTAAAGCACAAAAAACGAACCACAAGTCTCCAGGTGTATACGGTTACTAAGAGTGAAAGAATCTGGGCATCAACATTTCTAATTGGAGAATGTCCAGTAGTTTTATTTTGAACACATTTTGAATTTATGTTGCTATATATGCATGACATAAACTGTTTCCTTTGGGGGGGGGGTGGTGACAAAATTGAAAGTAGCCCAGTGAATAACCCGTGGTTATTTAAATCTCAAGTAGATACAGTAATAGAATGACAGTGTCCTCCACAACAAGGCAGGAGTGGTTATTCTGTGTATCAGACCTCTCTGGGCCAGTTCTCTAAGCAAGAGGAGACAAAAATGGGTTCAAAGTCAAAAGATCTTATTAGTTCCTTTTGCTTGAAACATGGATGCTTGCAGTGATTGCTAGATTTAATAAATGATCTAATATGCAGGTTGCTTTGATGCATTATAAGAACATACATAAAAACATGTAGGATATAGGATTAGGTTAGAATACTTTTGCTCCTTTCATTTATGTTTATAGGTTAAGTTCTCATAAATAAAAATGTGTTTTATCTTTCATAAATTATATATACATGTCCACATACATATGAGGGATCTTCAAAAAGTTTGTGAAAGAATAGAATTAAAAGGTAATGGATTATCCTACTAACTTATTATATATGATTTACACATACAATTTAAACATAAGTTTACAATCTCATCCTTTCTGAAAGAAATCTCACCAATTAGTTATAAGGTTATAGATTGCAGTGATTTATTTTATTGTTATTTAAGTGATCTTTTGCCTATTCATTGAATAGAACTAGTTAAAAATGACAAAATTTCAATGAATTTTACATTTATTGGACCAAGAAAATGAACCCAAATGCCGTGCCATCGAGTAGATGGCATGTAGGTCCCTGTCAGATTCGGAGAAGTGGCAAGTCCCATCTTTCTCCCCGGGAGTGGTTGGTTAGGAATGGCTGGCTTCACAGATTGCCTTCGAATGTGTAACTACCATGCCTCCAGGGCTCCATTTCCTTCATAACATGTCTTTATCAATGAAATTTAAAAGCAGGATATCTATCTCTCTACGTGTGTAGGTGTTCATGTATGTGTAGGTGTATGTGTGCACATAGATATAAACACATCTTCATATTAGGTGTGTGGTTTCTAATTATGTCTTTTTTAAACTTTATTTATTCCTCATTTTATTGAATCTTAAATGATCTTTGCATAAGCTGCTATCTAAATGGAGTTTGTGAGCAAGTGAATATTTGGCCTTTCTCGGTCTGTGGAGGTTTGCCTTTTCCTGGGATGCTCACTCACTGGCATGGACTTGATGCTGACTCACGAAGACCAGATAGGGGAGGATGTACCTGCCCCCATGAGTTTCTGAGAGGGCAACAGTTTTACACAAGTAGAAAGGCCAGTCTTTCTCCCAAGGACAGTTCATTTCAAATTGCTACCTTGTGGATTACAACCCAACATATCACCACTGACCACCAAAACCATGTAACCAGTATGACAAGTCCCAGCAGTGTCATACCGTTAGGAAGGCTTCAGCGGAGTTTCACAGATGAGGATGAAGGACCTGGTAACCTATTTCTAAATTAATGGTGAAAGCTTTAAGAATTATAACAGGACATTTTCTAATGTATCACCAACAGGCAACTCACTCAATTTGAAAGGCATGTAAATATAACTGGTTAACAACTATGTCTTTAAAACCAAGTCTACCTAAATGATGCAAATTGAGCAAAGTTTTGAGGGACTAATTTGCCAACAAGATGTGACTCAGAAAAGAAAATGAGAAGAAACAACTGGAGACAACTACTGAGAGGTGAAATGTATTATGTATAAACTTAAGAATTTATCAAGTATCCTGAAGTTTATCAAAATAAAACGAAATACCTAGACATTAGATTCTGGCTTCTCAAAATCAAACCACCACTTGATGTATTATTCTGGAGATGACAAATTGAAGCGCAATGGTGCTGCTTTGCAATCCAAAAGACAATGTCATTTTCTATCCTAAAGTGCAATGTTATAGGATAATAAAGTCAGTTATAGGATTATATCCATTAGCCTATAATGAAAAGCAGTTAATGCATAAAACAGAAAATAGAATGATTTGAACACATTGAATACTTTCACCAACATCAAAATGCAGAGTTGACTGAGCATACAATCAAGATTAATTCAAAATCATTATAAATTAAAATGTGAAAATTGAGGGAAAAGAATGATGGAGTAAATATAAAATATGACCTTAATGATAGAAATAATACCAGCGATTGTAGGATAATATTTTGCAAGACCAATGATCTATTCATTGAAAATAACTTTTCATCAACAACATAAATGTGAATATGCATATACAATTGACCAGATGGAATACACAAGTATAAAATCAATTACTTTTGTGAAAGAAACAATGGAAGGGTTCAATATCATCATTCAGTAAAAACCATATGACACTGGAGCAAACAATCTTTTGCTTACATGCAAATACAAGCTGAGACTTAAGAACACGAAAAATAAAAAGACAAGAGAGACAACATTAAAAAAAAAATAACATCACATCCCATTGACTGAAGACCAGACAAGTTGTAGGAGAACATCAACATAGAAAACGGGCACTAAAAAGATGAAAATAAATGAAAACATCAAAATTTATATCACAAGAGACTCTGAAATTTGCTCTTGAACATACAGTAGCTTAATCAAATGAAACAATTGATGAATTAACAGATTTAGACAGAAGGCCTTGAATGGCCAGCTCAAGAAGACAAAATTATGAGTGATAATGACATAAATGTTCAAAGACCTGGAAGTAGAAAGGCAATAATGAAGAACACACTTGGACTTCTCTCAAACTGATAGAACTGAATTAAAATTTAAATTGAATTGCCATACTAAATGATTCTTTGGGCGGAATATTGGACAACACCAGAAACCAACCCACAAAGCCTTTGCAATTGAGTTGACTCAGCTTCATCATAACCCTGTAGACATTGTAGAACTGTTATTTTATGTTTCTCTGATTTTACATCTTTATAGGCGGAGACAACCTCTCTCTTTTGGAGGGGGGATAACACTGCCCTCTGGTGGTGGGAGTAGGAGTCCCAGCCTTGCTCCTGGGGAGCTGTTGCTGGATTTGAACCTCCAACCCAGTGGACCGCAGTCCCGCGCACAACCACTATGCCACCGGGGCTCAGCTGAGAACCTCTCTTATGAAGCAAGCAGCTGGTGGAATTAAACAGTTGTCCTTGCGGTTCAAAACCCTCTACGTCACCAGAGCTTCTCTACTGAAGAAGACAAGAGCATCAAAAAAGGATGAGCACAAAAATCACTGTACCTAGACCAAACAGAATATGTCAATGTGTAAACACTTTAGGCGGTAGCATATGATTCAGCACTGACGGCATTGAAGGAAGATAGCCAAGATGCATGGCAAGTGTAGGCAGAAGGAAGAGTCATCAGGAATACCAGTTGAGATGTTTCAATGAGTGCATGCAATATCGGAACTTGGATTTGCTAAGAAATTAGGGAGACACTAGTTACATGGGCAATTGGCCAGAGGGAGCCATATTTGTGCTCATTGTAAAGAAAGTTGATTCAATAAAATGTGCAAATTAGCCAACAATATATTTACTATTGTGCACATCGGAATTTTTCTAAAGATAATTGAAAAGCTTTTGCAGCAACACATCAAAAAGGACTGTGAGAAATTCAAGTGGAATTCAGAGAGTTCATCGAACAAAGGATGGTATACTTGATATCACATTGATTTTAAATTTAAAAAGTTACCAGAAATATGTTTATATATTATTGTTTTATTTGTTATGCAAAAACATTCAACTTTGTACATCATCACAAGTTATGGGCAACATTTCATAAGAATTGTGCTGCCAACCTCAAGATTAGCAGTTTGAAATTACCAGAAGCTCCTTGGAAGAAAGAAGAAGCTTTCCTCTCTTGTCTAGAGTCACAGTGCAAGAAACTCCCCGGGGCAGATTCGCCCCGTCGTTCACTGTCACTCTGAGTTGCAGTGCACTTGATCACATTAGGTTAGTTTGTCTGCATTTAAAATTAATAACATTTGTGAGGATGACATAGAACAGGGCCGTGACTTGTTCTGCTTTACACAGGATTGTAACAACAACAACAATATTGTCTGCACATTTTAAAAATCAGGAAAAGTGTATTTGAGGGCTGCATCTTTCCACATCTTTATTCAACCTATATGTAGAACAAGTAATCTCAGGATCGGTGCTACATGAAAATGAATGTGATATTAATGTCAGAAGAGGATTCATATGCAACCAGTCATAAGCAGTTGACACTGGCAGGCTTGCTTAAAGTAAATGCACTTGTAGTTCTTACTAATGAAGATCAACGAACACAGCCTTCATTAGGAATTGTGTCTTAACACAAAAACCACAAAATTCGATCACAACTGGATTCATGAGCAATATCATAACAGACTAAGACAAATGTGAAGATATGAAGAATTTCATTGTAATGGGATCCTCATTTAATGCCTGTGAAAGCAGAATCCAGAAATCAGACAAAAATTTACACTGGACATATCTGATACAAAAGAACTTGTGAAAATGTTTAATTACAGAATATCACTTTAATAACAAAGGTGTGCCTGAGCAAACCTATGGCATTTTGAATAATCACCTAAAAGGATACACAATTAATGAGGAAGACTTAAGAAGAATCAAAGCATTTGTGTGGCAGAGTTGGTGAAGAATATGCTATGACTTTCGAGAATCCACAATCCATCTTGAAAAAATATAAACAAAAGACTCTTTTAAGAATGAGAATGAAGAGCCTTCATCTCCAATTTTTGGACATAGTATCAGAAGTGACCAGTACCTGGAAAAGAACATCATGCTTTGTAAAATAAGAGGGTGAGTGAAGAGAGAAAGATGTAAGTGAGAAGTATTGCTAGATCACCTGCCATGAGACATCAATCAAACAGACACAGAATATAAGGCAACACACATAAGGATGCATAAAACACAAACTCTCCCTTGAGATACTTGCGTCACACACCAGGAAAAGTCAGGAAGATGAGAGGGATCAGGCAGTGCTTCCTTGTGTGGTGCATAGGGCTGCTATAAGTCAGAGATAACTCAATGGCTTCTGACAACAGCAAAATCACAGTAATGAATACAGTTAGAAATCACTCCTCTGAAAATGTAAGTCAAATTTGAGAGATTAAAAAAACATTGATATGAGTGGATGCCTTGGATTTGATGTATATTCCAATTCTCAATGTCTGTCCATAAGTTCGAGTTTTATTCCAGCACTTCTGCAAAAGGAAGCGTTTTCATGATCAACCAACCAGACTTTCAAGAAACGGAAACACGCGGACTTTTAAAATATTAATGGATATATTGTTTTAAACTAATAATTTATGTCAAAATCAAAACCTCACCTAAGCCATCACAGGTGAAAAATGGAGGTTATTTCAAAAACAGTACTTTTTTGAGTCCTTCTCAAAGTGAATTAAGTAAGTAAAAAATCTATAATTTGATAATATATGTGGATCATAAGGTCTAATATAAATATATATAATAACATAATTCTTACAAAGATTCCTTCATCTGTAAAGTGAAAGATGTGAAACATCTCTAGATAAATAAGTCAATAAGATCAGAGAAGTAAGATTTTCTCTCACTTAAAAATAAGCCTCAAACCTCTGTCTGTCTATACAAAGATACATCACATTACAAGAGTAGATGCAGTGATTAGTTCCACCAGTAAAAATTGAAGGACATGGAGAAATTATTCCTAATATGTACCCATTCAATTTACCAATTCAGTCCTTGAAGAATGCAAATGATCTTTAGATACTAATCATGGATTATTGAAAACATAATTGGGCTGTTAGACTATATTCACTATCTGCTTCAGATGTGACTTTATTGCTGGAGCATATCAAGAAATCCCCTGGGAGTTGGTTCATGCTTTCAAACTAGTGAACATTTTATTCTCTATATTTATTAGTTGAACATCATCATAAATGGGATTTTTGTTTGCTTGTTCATTTTTGGCTGCTGGAGTCAGAAGTGTATCTTCTACAGTTTCCCTCAAAATTGCATAAACTCTCTCCTCTTGATTGACTCGCTATGCCACAGGGCATTGTGCTGTTGCGTTTCCTTGATTGTGACCATTTTAGACTAACAAAGCAGAAATTAAATATTCCAAAATCCCATGTATGCACTCTGCATGTATAGTGCAGGTTGAGAAATAAAAAACCATGAAATTCAGAGATGTATCACATGATGTTTAAGAGTTTAGGTGTACAGAAAACGGATATGCGTTCATTCAAAGTTGAAAGGCAGATTCCTGCAGTTTACCCTTTCTATAACTAAATGGCAGATAATCTCAGTAGATTTCCTCTTAAAAAGTGCATTGTTACTGTTTGGGACCATAGAATCAGCTCTGACTCGTAGCCACCCCACGTACAACCTATGTTGCCTCGTCTTGTACCATATTCACATCTGAAATCATATATCTTCTAGTTACTAACCACACTTAAAAGTTCTTTGTTTGAAGCAGGAGTTGGCATATTAAAAAACCTTGTACTAAGCTAACATTTCATAAAATGATTCTACTATTTAGACTGTATGGCTCAAAAAATTAAATTTTGCTAGGAATATCTTTGACAGATGAGGTTAAGGTCTAACGCTTAGAAATGCGTTATGAATCTGGATCTGCCCAGCCTACAGTTACTCTCTTTTTGAGACATAGCCTTTGATTCGTTTCATAAAATGCTGTAGTGTGATATCTCAGATTCCTATATTTATGCTCAAAGATAAAAGACAAGGGACTATTATTATTTTTTTACATTTCTGTTACGTGTTTTGAGTAGGATGTGACTCTCTGCTACCACATGGTACAAAGGGAAAAACAAAGAGACATAGTGTGGTAGTTACATAATTTGTTGTCAATTGAGGCTTAAGTGTGAAGGGCTGGAGTTGAGTGAAATCTGTAGATCAGATTGCAGGTGGATGACTTCATTTGGAGGGGCTAAGGAGATACTTCTATGGAGGTGGGACACACTTCACTCTCTGGGAGTCATTGTAGGTGACAAGACGCATGGAGTTACACTAGTGCCCTGAGTTAGAGAAGTCACGTGGAACTCCCTGTCAGCATATAGATATTAACAATGCCAATGGATCAACATGACTTCCCACCCACTGGTTGTGAATTTTCTGCATTTGGCATCATTGTATGTATTTCATGAATCTGAAGAGGACATTATAGATTGATATTGGGCATATGGACTAACATAGGATTTATGGACTTGATCTAGATTGGGATGTTTTCTGAAAGTACAATTACCCTTATTATTACTCTTACTATTAATTAATTTTTTGAATTAATTTTTAAATTTTTATATATTTATTTGGGGGCCCGTACAACACTTATCACGATCTATGCATACATCCATTCTGTCGAGTCCGTGTGTACAATTGTTGCCATCATCGTTCCCAAAACATTTGCTTTCTACTTGAGCCCTTGATATCAGCTCCTCATTTTCCCCTGCCTACCCACTACCGCCACCCTCATGGGCCCTTGATAATTTATAAATTATCATTACTGGGTCATATCTTACCCTGTCAGATGTCTTCCCTCACCCACTTTTCTGTTGTCAATACCCCAGGGAGGAGGTTATATGTAGATTCTTATAATCAGTTCCTCCTCTTATAATCATTCCTCTTATAATCAGTTCCTCCCCCAGCCTCAATCCACCCTCCTGGAATGGCCACTCTCAGCACTGATCCTGAAGGGATCATCCGTCCTGGATTCCCTGTGTTTCTAGTTCCTACCCACACCAGTGTACATCCTCTGATCTAGTAGTGTTTGTAAGGTAGAATTGGGATGTGATAGTGGAATGAGGGAGGGAAGAGGAAACATTTAAGAACTAGAGGAAAGTTGTATGTTTCATCATTGTTACACTGCACACTGACTGTCACTCTCTTTCCCATGACCCTTCTATAAGGGGATGTCCAGTTGCCTACAGATGGACTTTGGGTCTCCACTCTGCACTCCCTCTCATTCACAGTGATTTTTTTTTGTTCTTTGATGCCTGATACCTGATCCTATCGACACTTGATGATCACACAGGCTGGTGTGCTTCTTAAAGCTGTGTGGACTTAAAGCTCTTTCTTTTACACATATGAATATCCATGAATTTATTTCTCCAGGCTACCTGGACTAACACACATAGGCAATATTTCACCATTCTCACAGTTTTTATGTTTGAACCCCTTGTTGTAACCCATGTGTCAATCTATCTTGTGGAGGGTCTTCCCACTTTTCAACTTTACCAAGCATGATGTCCTTTTCTAGGTTTCCCCTGATCCATCCAGAGGACATTTGAAAACAGATTTCTATTTCCTTATTCATGCAGCACTGTAGCTTAGACTGTTAACTATAAGGTCAGGCTCAAGTCCACCTGGAGTTCCACAGGTGAAAGATGAGGCTATTTGTTCGTGTACATATGCACACTATAAGAAATGATAAGAGACGGTTCTTCCTTGTCTTACAGGGTCATTATGAAAAAGGAATCAAGTAGACAGCTTTGGATTTGTTTTGGTGTGTATAGTTAGCCCAGAGAGGGGACCAGTGCCTCATGGCCATGAATCACACTGTGATCTGGATGGCTAGAGGGAACTCGAACTAGTCTTCAGCATCAGTAATCTGAAATAGGGTGTATATCACAATCATAGTCCCTTTTCACTTTTGTAGTGTGTTGTGTCAGTCATCTAATGTGGTATCAATTTTAAGAGGATTGAGAGTGTAGGGGCAGAGTCTAGTCTGTCAATCTGGAGATAGCCAAAGAGATCTCTGTGTGGGCATGTCTTCCTCCTGATAATTGTGGGAAATCTGGCCAGATTTTCCCCCTTCGAAGTGAGAGACTCATTACTCACTCTCTTGGAGACACTCTACTGAAAAGACACAATGCTGACTCCCTGTGAGATATCTTGGAGAAGAAACCACATGGACTTACCCTGATGGAACCGACCCCTGAAACAGGAAAAGCCACAGAGAGGCCCCTGCCAGAGATGCTTACAACACCACTGGATCCAAAGACTCTCTTTCCTCTGGCTTGTGATTGCTCTGCATTTTTTTTCTTTTTTTTTGGGGGGGGGTATCACTGCCCTTAGGTGGTGGGAGGAGGAGGCCCAGCCTTTGCTCCGTGGAGCTGGAATCGAACCTCCATCCCAGTGTGCCGCAGTCCTGCGCAGAACCACTATACCACCGGGGCTCAGCCCTGCTCTGCATTTTTACATCCTTGCATGTGCTTCGTGGGTCTGAGGAGGACTTTATAGATTGGTATTGGTCATACGTTCTCATATTGGACTTATAACCTTGGACTGGACTGGGTTAGGATGTTTTCTTAATGTACAATTGCTCTTGTATATAACACTGTTTTTTATACACATGTTTATGAATTTTTTTCTCTAGTCTACCCAGACTGACATATGCCTCTGTGACAATAATGATTTGATCTGTTGCCAGCCATGGTTTTTGTTCCATAATAATCTTTCTAAGTTCTATAACTATCAAAAGGACCTTGAATCCTGTAAACTTCATTATGGCTTCATGGTGATGGTCTCCCTAATCTGAATAACTTTTTTGTCTTTTCATTGTCCTTTTTATGATTCAACAAAGTGGTCTGTATACAATATATTTGAAATGCAGGTCTATTTTTTCTCTAAAGCAACAATGAATGAGAAAGACTAGACAATTGATACATTTTAATTATGGTATTGACAAAGAATATTAACTGTGCCATGAACTACTAGAGGAACAAACAACTGCGCTGGAATAATTACAGCTGGAAGTTCCCTTCAAAATCAGAATAGCAGTTCTTTTAGATAAACAATGATATCAAATATAATTCTATTCGAATTAAAATTGCAGAAGGACATAACCATCTGTTAGAAATCTAGAAACATTTTGAAAAACAAAAAGTACCAGGCACATTAAGTAAAATTAAAAGAAAATTCACTGTCATCAAGTCAATTTGAATTCATTGTAGCCCTATCTATTTAGCACATCAACACCTAACGACAGCATATTCTTAGATAAGAGGACCCCCCAAAATTAAACTACTGTCATCAAGTTGATTCCTATTCATAGCAGTCTGTATAGAATTCCAAAGATTGGAAATCTTCATGGAACCAGAGAGTCATACCTTTCTTCAACAGTGTGAAAGTTGAATTTAAATACAGATACTTTGGTTAACCACTCAGTGGCTAATCTACAGCACCTATTAAAGAAAGCAGTTTCTAATTCATTTATTTCACTTATTGCCATGTTAGAAACGGATGAATAAGGACGTCCTGAGATTTTTTTGAGGGTACAAAGAAAAACTAATTTGAGACATAGTTTAAGAACATTTATTAAGTTTTAAAAAAGACAAAGACAACATAAAGACACAAGCTTCTCATCTGGATGAGGGAGGTCCTTAGCCAGAGGTTATAGTCGAATCCAAGGACTCACAGTTAGGATGCTAGTCAAATAAGGTGTGAAACAGAGGAGACTGATACAAGTTCGTGATTGGCAGCTGTTATTATAAATGAATGGAGATGCAGAAGAATAAGAAGCACATGGAATGAATTTGTGCTTCAGCTACAAATGAGGGCTACAGCTCACTCAGGTATGTAACAAGGAATTGAGCTGTGTCTTCTCCTTTTATTCTTGCTTAAATTTGGGAATACATGACTGGTTGCTTTTACTCAGAATATTTTAAAGTGTGATAAATAACTTTTTTAAAACAACATCTAAAAAACAGGTCATCTGCTGGTGTACACACACAATCTATAAAGCAAAGAACAGGGGTCAAACAAATTTCAGGATAGACAAGCTCACTCAAGGAATGTTTGCGTTTTCTTGAGAATCAACATGAACCACTGTGCAGACGATGCTGACCTGAATGTGTATCTATAAGATCTTGATTTGTATCCAAGTTCTAGCCATACTCTGGTTACAGGGACAGATCAATATATCACAGTTACAGGTGAGACTAGAGATGCAATATCATGACAAACTAGGGAAAATGTGAAAATATTAAGATTTTTCTTATCATTGTATCCTCTTTTTAACACTCATGGTAGCAGAGTCCAGATGTCAAATGTACTTTTACATTGGCCATATCTGCTAAGAAAGACCTTATGAACATGTTTAATAGCAAAATGCCACTTTGATAACAAAGGTGTGTCTGAACTAATCCGTAGCATTTTCAACCATCTCCTAAAAAGCTACACAATTAACAGGGAGAGTAAAGAAGGACTGATTCATTTGAGTGATAGTGTTCGTGTGGGCTATGTCATGGTCTGCAAGGAGACACATACATTGCATTAGAAAAGCTTATGAAATTGGTCCAGGACTTTCTAGACCATGATAAAATCAGGGCGTGACTTATAGTGTATGACTCACAACCACCCAGTCCCATATATCTTTCCCTTTATGGTGAATGGACTGGAGAAGGTTGGAGGTAATACACTTTCCAAGACATTCTGCTTGAGGGCAAGGTAGTCTACATCCTTGGCTACAAGACAGAAGGAATGCAATGGAAGCTTAGTCTACATGGCCTATGTGCAAATGGATTTAGGGTTTTCATACCATCTATAGAACTCTCCAAATGAATGTGGAAGTTCTAATACAGACTACAATATGAAAAGGCTGACAAGGATCATAAGTAGTACATATGGCAAAGAGGGAAATGATGGTAAGAAATATTTTTTATACTTTTGTTTCAACTTCTTAATTAAGAGAGATAAGTCTTAGGGGGCAAATCAATTTGGTAGCTGCTTATCAAAGATAAATACCGTATTTAATGTAGATGGATCTTGGCTCAAAGCAGAGAATACCAGAAAGATGTCTACTTGCATTTAATTGACTCTGTAAGGATATTTGACTGTGTGAACTGTAATAAATTGTGGGAGATCTTGAGAAGAATGAGAATTCCTGAACTTTCTTGTACTCTCAGCTTGTACATATATCAAGAGGCAGATGTGAGAATAGAGCAAGGAAGTACTGCATGGTCTAAAATCATGAAAGTTGCACTTCAAGGTGTATACTGTCACCACACTTGTCCAGTCTACAAACTGAGAAAGCCATCACAGAAGCTGGATGATATGAAGAAAAGTGCAACATCAGGATTGGAAGAAGTCTGATTAACAACGAACCATGTGCAAATGACATCACCTTGCTTGCTGAAAGTGAGAAGTAATTGAAGCACTTACTGATTAAGACCAAGGATTTTTGCCTTCAGCATGGATTACAACTCAGGGTGAAGAAGATCCAAATCCTTGCAATTGGACAATTAGGTAAAATCATTATAAATGGAGAAAAGATTGATTTTGTCCAGGAGTTTCTCTTGGATCAACAATCATTACTCATGAAAGCAGTGGTTAAGATGTAGATACTATTTTAGTTTAGAGAAATTTACAGAAAACTCGGCTCTGATGCCTGCAGACCAAATTGGTAAGAGTATGAACAAAACCATGTAACCCTACTGCTCCAATTTCCACCAAAGAAAGATCTTCGCAAGCAAGTCTCTGAGAATGAGAGTGACCTTCCCTGGGCTGGCCTGAGACCAGAAATCTTATTTTTTTTAGCACACATTCTGACAGAGTGCCGAACTCTTTTACATTACCAATGATCAGAAGTATTTCAATGAAAGCTGAATGCTGGTGGAGACCCAATGAATTTAAGGATCTCAAAGTAAACCTTAGCCCATTGTTCCTCAAAGTGGGTTATGCTATCCTCTGCCAGGTGGTGCAATGGTCCAGGGGTCTACAAAATATAAATCTGTATTTATCCTGGACTGTTCACTGTAGTAACAAAGTCTTCAACTGCAAGGGAGCAATGAGGTTTTTTTTCTTTCTTTCTGAAAAATGATGGTTGGCCAAATAAATTTGGAAACCTACACCTAAGCCTATCACAAAGCTGGTGAACAGAATTTGAGAACTACCTTACTTTAAAATATGTCCTATGAAACGTTTCATTAAAATTAAAGCAAAAATAAGGGAGCAAATAATTTCAACACATATTAATGCAAGCACATATGAGGTCCAGTTAGATGATCTCTAACAAGGACCAAAATGTCCAGTTTTGAAAATCTGCAAAGATGTCAATGGAAAAAATAAAACTAAAGATTAATCAGATTTTTTAAAGATTTTCTTTCATTATCAGAAATGTCTAATATACATATATATATGCTTTATATGAAATGTGAATACATTACTATAAAACAATTACATTTTGGCTTTCATCCATAATTTAACAATACAGTTAACCTATAATTATGCAATTATAATTACTCATTAGAAAATATTGACTACCCCAACAAATAAAGGGAGAAAGAAGAGGTCTGCATCTTAAAGAATATATAATAGAATAGATAACTTACAACAATAGTTTTACCCTTAATGAGGGTTTATTCTGGAGTAGCAAAGCCAATATCATCACACCAAGTGAGAGGAAAGGAACAGTTAATACCCTGATAGAGCTGAGATTTTGAGCACATGCAGAAGGTTATATGATAGTGAAAGCCCCAGATACATTTTGAGACTTCACATAGATTTATCTTCTATTAATTCCTTCCTCTTTTATAATTAGAATAGCATTTTAGTAAGGACTCTTACAGTTCTTATAATAATGCATACATCAATTGTATCAAGCATATTTTTAGATGTGCTTCCATAATTAATTTCTAAACATTTACTTTTTATTGAGCATTTAATATCAGCTCCTCACTTTTACATCCCTCCTGCAACCTACTCTCGTGGCCCATTGATAAATTAGAAATTATCATTATCTTCATATTTTCACATCCTGCAATGACTACTGTCTCCCTTTCCCCATGGTTTCTCTTCGTCTCCCTCACTCTCCCCGCCCCCCCCCCCAGCCCCATGGAGGAGGGCTGGTTATGTATTGATCATTTTGATTGGTTCTTTCTTCCTCCCCTCATCTTCCCACCTTCCTCCTCCCCTTCTGGTATTACTACTTTCATTCCTGCTCCTGGATTTCACATGTCATAAGTTCTTATCTGTTATCTGTACTTGTGCATGTGCTTCAGTCTAGCTCACAGTGAAAGAGTGGACTAGGGTCATGATAGTGAGGGGTGAAGAAACCTCAAGGAACCAGAAGAATATTTTGTACTTTATCAATGCTATACTGCACTCTGGTTGACTCATCTCTTCCTTGTGACATGTCCCATTGTCTACAGGTAGGTTTTTGCAGTCAAGCGGAGTGTGTTTTAAAGTGCATTGCTACCCTTATCCTTGTCAGTCCAAGGAGGGTGTGGTAGTTACATACCTGGTGTCAATTTGAGGATTAAGAGTGTAGGATGGGACTTCCAGGAAGATGGCTATTACATGACATTCACCAGAGAGAACTGGCAGGAGATCGACCCAGGAAAAGAGTCTGAAATAGAAATTCAGATCATTGAAGGATCATCATAAAGGTAAGTAGGCACAGATTCTCATGTTTTGAGGGGCTGGAGGCTTTTGGCTTGCCACAATGAAGCCCGGTTAGGGTTTGACCCTAGCCCACCACTGTCTTCCAATGTCTCCAGTGGAGCTGCTGCTGGGACAGTGTGAGCCAGTACAGGGGTACTGTCTAGTTGGAGCCATGGATTGCCACTGCTGTGGGGCAGAGATTGAACTCTTGCAGCCCAATGCACAGGGATTAGAGCTTGGCTGTGTGTCTGCTTTGGGTTCACTCACATTTCTCTATCCTTCTCCCTTACCTCTCCCCCTCCCCACAGTTTCAGCAAACCTGGTTTCTTGTTGTTAACTCCTGGTCTTTTCCAGTTTGGCTCACAAGATAGCCGAATTCCCTTAGCCTAGGGCAAGGACACCTGCTACACCCCGCTAGGAGAGCCCCACCCTCTGCAGAGTAAACTGAGGCTGAAAAATCTCACCCACCCTCCGCCTGGGTATTTTCCGCTGTACAAAAGATCCTTGCTGACTCAATATGGGAAAAAGAACAGCACCCATCAAGCATAAATAAGAGAACATTGCATAGACCATCCTCACTCAGAGGGCAGCAGAGAATACAGCCCTGAAAGTAGGATTGGCATAAGAGTGGAAAGAAATCAAGAATGATCTACCCTCACACACACATGCACAACACACTGAAAAGAAAGGGAGGAAGGGAACACGCAACACAAAAGGTATAAGATGACCACATATTCCATCACAGTTGGAGATAATAACCCTAAATATCAATGCACCAGAATAAGGAATTAAAAGACTGAGGCTAGGAGACTGGCATAGAAAACGCAACCCATCCATCTGCTGACTGCAGAAGACACATCTCAAGACTACAGAAAAAATAGGCTGAGAATAAAAGGCTGGAGAAAAGCATACCAAGCAAACAACAACTCAAAAAAAGCAGGGGTAGCAATCCTAATCTCAGATATAGTGACTTCAAAGGGCAAACCATAAAAATAGATGAGGAGAGACATTATATAAGCCTCAAGGGAAGGGTAGATAATGAACCAATAAGCATTTTAAACATATTCTCTGAATGAGGGACATAATGAATACGTAAACCAAACACCATAAATGATGAAAGAAGAAATCACAGCCTCAACAATTATAATGTGTGACTTCAATACACCACTCTCTGAGAAAGACAGATCACAAGGAAAGAAGCTCAACAAAGAGGCTAGAGATTTAAACACAACATTTAGACAATTTGACTTGATAGATATCTACAGAACATCTCATCCAAATAAAAAATAACTCATATTCCTTTCAAGCCCACACGGCACATATTTGAAGGTAGACTACATTTGGAGACATAATGCAAAGATACATAAATTTAAGCTCATTGTTATCATTCAGACCTCTCACTCAGACCACTGGGGATTATACCCTGTCTGACACACCCACATTGTGGCAAAACACTAAGGGTGTGCAACAAATCATGGAATTCCCAATGGAGTGCCAAAGATATACTTTGGGGACAGGAGGTGGTACCCCACCTGACTCAACCAGGGGATACTCTTGGAGATCAACAAACAGATCTTGAACTACTTACAGGTTTTATATTGTTATTCCTTATATTTTTTACTTATTTATCTATACATGATATTGGAGTTTCTTTGTTGTTTTTGTTATATTTTCTTTGGTTGCTTCATCTTAGGATGCCTTTTTTGGTACATATTCTTATCTCTGCAGGTCTATCTAGATAATATAGGCTGGATGAGCAGTCTGGAGGCAAAAATGACGGGAATGATGGTATCTGGGGAAAAAGCATTGGAAAAGAGCAGGAGGGGGAAAGGAGGTAGTGTTGACAAGCCCAGAGATAAGGAAACAACAAGTGATTCAAAATCAGTGACAAGATTGGTCTGAGAGGACCAACACGGATTGATCAAGTGTAAAGTACCAGAGAAAAAATACTGAAACCCAAATGGAGGATAGGCATCATAGTGGGATAAGAGGAAAGTAAAAGGAAATAGAGGAAAGAACTAGGGAGCAAAGGTCATCTACAGAGGTCTAAATATAGGCATGTACATAGATGAACATATTTATATAAGATGATGGGGGAAGAGACCAATATACTTATTCTTATAGGGTTAGTACAGCAGATGGGCATTGGACTCCACTCAAGTACTTCCTCAGTCCAAGAACATTTTGTTCTATTAAATTGGCCTTCCATGATGCTCACCTTCCTGACACAATAACTGAAGATAAATGTGTGCATAAGCAAAGGTAGTGAAGAAAGCTGATGGTCCCCAGCTATCAAAAGATATAGCATCTGTGGTTTTAAAGGCTTGAAAGTAAACTAATAGCCCTCTAGCTCAGAAGCAACAAACCCCACATGGAAGAAACACTCCAGCCTGGGTGACCACAAGATGTTGAAGGTATCAGGCATCAGGCATCAATGAACTAAAAATTCTATCATTATAAATGAGGGAGAGTACAGACTGAGGACCCAAAATCCATCAATATGTGAAGTATTACATAGGAGTGGCAGGAAACAGATGAACCAGTCAAGGTACAGTGTAGTAACAATGAAATATGCAACTTTCCTCTAGTTCTTAAATGCTTCCTCCCATCCACTATCATGATCCCAATTCTACCTGACAAATCCAGCTGGACCATGGATTGTAGGTAGGAGCCAGAAACATGGATAATTTAAGATAGATGATCCCTTCAGTACAAGTGGTGGGAGTGATGATACCGGAAGTGTGGTGGGTTTGTGGGATAAAAAAGGGGAAGCAATTTCAGGGATCAACATATAAACTCCTCTGTGAGGTACAGACAACAAGGAAGTAAGTGAAGGGACACAGTGGACAGTGTATGATATGGAAAAGTAATAATAATTTGTAAATTATTAAGGGTTCATGGGGGAGGGGGAGAGGGGAGGGAAATATGGGGAACTGGTTTGGGGAGTCTAAGTGGAGGGAAGATATTTTAGAGTGATGATGATGATAAGTGTGCAAATGTGGCCTGCATACAATTGACATATGTATTAATCATTGTGGGAGCTGTATGAGCCCCCAATAAAATGATTTTTTCAAAAAAGGAGTGGAAAGAGGAGCTTATACCAAAGGCTCAAGTAGAAGCTATTTGGAAATCAATATGGCAGCATGTGTACAAATAGGCTTGGCCTGGTCTGTGCAGTGCTGGTGATATAGTGGTGAGCATAGCTGCCTTCCAAATATGCTTGATACAAATGATATGTGAAATGTTATAAGAGCTGTAAGACCCCCCCACGCCCCCCAATAAAATCATTGGGAAAGAAACAAAGAAAAACACCAGCTATATGTGAGCCTCCTTAGAGTTGTAACTGACTACATGACATCCAGCAACAACAACAAATGTTATTTTTCAAAAGTCTATGTTTTCAGCCAATATCCATATGACATCAGCAATTTTATTCCTAGTACCATGTCCTCTTCTGAATCCAGCTTGAATTTTTGCCAACTCCTAACTGAATGCATAATATTGTATAACAGGTTGTTAAATGACACTGACATGGATGAAGCTGAAATCGACAAGTGGGATATACTAAGCATAAAATATCTGTGTGCCTTGAAAGGCTTTATCCAGAGTGTAACAAGAGAACCCACAGACTGAGAAAGAATTTTTAGCAATGACACAACAAAGGACTAATTACAAAATGAAGAAAACAGTTAACCCCCTGAGGATGTGGGCAAAAAAATCTGAAGAAAGATTAAACTAGGGAACAGTCTCAAATGACTAAAAATGATATGAACAAATTTTCCTGATCATTACCTATCGGAAAAGTGAAAATTAAAACAATTATGAGATACCACCTAACACCCTTCAGTATAGCTCAATTCAGGGTAGAACGATTGTTGGAGGGGCTGTGGTGATAGGAAATCTCCACTGCTGCTGGTTGTGTAGATACCTACAGCACAGTGGAAAGCCATCTGGCTATATTTAATGTAATTGGAAATTGAATTACTTTATGACCCAGCAATCTCTCTACCAGGCATATGCCCAGACGAGGTAAGAAATAGACAATTACCAGTTTTCAGCACTTCAATGCTTATTGTGGTTCAATTCACAATTGTGAAGAATTGGAAATAACCTAAATTTGCAGTGATAGATAAGTCGATTAGAAAACTCTAATACATTCACACAACGGAGAACTGTGCATCAGTCAAAAGCACTGATGATCACAGGAAATACATCCCCTGATGAAAAAAAGTAGGAGGAAATTATGCTAAGCAAAGTTAGCCAACCACAAAAGGTCAAATGCAACATAATTAGCTGAGGTAAGTATGATCAGGAGAGTTGATATAGAAGAAAAGCCATTTATCACACTTCACAGGCAATTGGGTGGGGGACAGACAAAACCCAAAGATGTACATGCCATTCCAATAAAAGAAAGGGAAAGGGATTTTGGTGGGGGGTTGGGGGAGAGATGAGGTGTGGGGGGTGGAGTGGGGAGAAATGGGATGATGGCACAGGGGGAGTAGGACAATTATTCACCCAAGGAAAGGGTATCATTAATGTCTCCACAGAAATAGGAGTGTTAGTGCAGAGCCCACCACAGATTAAATCTTGAGGGTAACATAGCCACATGGAGCAACTCATGAAGAGAGAAGTCTAGAGGGCCAGCTCCAATCAGAGCCAAACTGACATCGACCCCCCACCCAGAATTATGTGCCACAGAGGACAGCACTATACCTACAGGTTGAGCAGAGCGTCTGGCATGCCACATCCGTACAGAAGCAAACCAAGAAAGAGTGAAGGACTAGACCTGACACTGGCACACCAAGCCCTGAGGATGTCACCCCAGCACAGAGCTCCTAAGGCACAGAGAGGACTGTAGAGCCAAAATCATCTTGTGACACTATGTCCCTTCCCTGAAGCATACCACATCATAGGACACAACTGGGTACACACAGTGGAGAGTGAGGCTGGTCTGACCACCTCCACAGTGGGGTGAACCAAGAAGAGAACATAACAGACCAGCAATAGGCTGAAAGCAAAACCACAAAACTCTTGAGGATCCCCCAAATAGACTTCAGGCCAGGAGGGACAGTTCCTAGAACACCCCCATCCCAACCTTTATAGTCATCAAGGTCAGCTGACAGATCTGGAGTTATGTATGTTTTTCAGAGGATTTTTGGTAGGCTTTTTTCTCTTTTTATTCCACCTTTTGTTTTCCTTTTGTTTTGTCTCTGTTATTGCTATTTTGCCTTCTAATATAAGATAGGCTTGGAAAACAAGCTCAAGGAGAGGGCAATGAGACGGAAGCTTCTGGTGGGACCTGGGGTGAGGAAGGGGTGAAAGAAAGGAACTGTAAGAAAGCGATGCCATAGACAGGGGAACAGCTAGGCAATTAAAAGCAACAATGAGTTGGACATAGAGATCCTGATGCTGCTGTAGCAACAACAATCTAATTGAAAGGACTTACTAAGAGGCAGAATATAGTCAGGCATGATGGTTGGGCAGGAGGAAAATTAAATGCAACAGGAAAGATTTAGGAAGAAAAGCTATAGGTAGAGGAATAAACATAGGTATGTACATATGTAAATACATTAATTCATAAAAATAGAGGTATTGATCCATATACATATATTTATATGACAATTTGTTTTTAAATGTTTAAAGTTTAAATTTTCAAAAGGCGCAGTTTTTTTTCTTTCAGCTAGACAATTTTAAATTATAGAGATAATATCTGAAGAATCCCTTGTAGTATAAAAAATTAGGCAGTTGAGATACATTTTCTTTTTTAAAAATCATTTGATTGGGAGCTCTTACAGTCTTTATCAAAATCCCTGCATCAATTGTATCAAGCATATTTGTACATATGTTGCCATCATCATTTTCTGAAGAACTTCTTATTTGAGCCCATGGTATCAAATCCTCTTTTTCTCTCCTACCCCCTATTGGGTACAGATGGGTTGGGGGTCTCTGTTCTGGCCCACCTTATTCTCAACAATATGTTGTTTTCTTGTTTGATTGTTTTGGATCTTCGGGTGCCTGTTATCTGATTCCATTGACAGCTCATGATCACACAGGAAGGTGTGCTTTTTCCATGTAGGTTTGTTGCTTCTTTGCTAGATGGCTGCTAGTTTAACTTCAAACCTTTAAGACTCCAGATGCCATACTTTTTGATAGATAGGCACCATCAGCTTTCTTCACCATATTTACTTGTGTACCCCTTTTACCTTCAGCAATTGTGCTTGGAAAGTAAGAATTATAGAATGACAGGTTGTTAAAACAAAGAGTTCTTGCATTGATGGAAAGCTTGAGCAGATGTCCAAAGTCCATCTACTACTTCAAGCTTTAAACATTTGAAAACAAATTGTATATGAAGTTCAAAAGCAATTAAGATAAAACAACAAATATTTTGTCATAAATTGTCCCTTATCTTTTTAGTTTATATTAATTTAAAATTTAAAACTGATGGCTCATATATAATTGTTCATTGGTAAATCCTAGTTTTCTTTCTATAACATAGTTGCTAGTCCAATTGAACATCATCTTGTAAAATATTTGAAATATATTTTTACATTAAAATAGTTTAAAAGAAAAATTTACCACTAAACACCTTCTTTATTCAGCAATCTTTAAAAAAATCACATAAAATTTATCATTCAACAATTTACCTTTAAAGAAAAATCAAATAAGCTTGCTACAGCTTTTGGAAAATTTCAATATTCAATTTACATACTTAAAATGGATGCATTTTGATGAACAATTATTTCCTTATTAGCATTTAATACAGAGGTGGTGTCAATGGGGATGTTGTGGAAATCCCTCAGCCTCTACTCACTGCTCTGGAATTGACTTAGACTCATAATGACCTTGTATTGTCATTTATATCTGTAGCAGTTCTATATTCTATCAAACTTTTAGCTGCATTGCAGTTTGAGAACCACAACTATCTTCTGATAAATGGGATTTAAACAATGAAATGAAATCCCTGACTCTAAGGCTACTTTGCTTGAAATCTTTCTCTTTGAGAGGATGACAAGGGCACCAGTACTCTGGGTGCTATTTTTGCCTCTTGGATTCCATGGTAACAAATTATCTTCTCCTTATCCTGAGTTTCTCTTAAGAAGTCCCCTACAGTAAGAGTGATCTACAGGTAATCGCACAGAACCTTGTAAAATGATTTAGGGGGGATGGAGAGGGTGGGGGTGGGACTGAATTTAAATAGCAGCATGCTGTTTCCTCAAGACTGAAAGAACCATTGATAAATTAGGTTGGTTCATTACAGGAGAAATCTAAATCAGAACTTTTCACCTTTTATTATCCTGATGGCAGCTTCTTATCTACACTGTAAGCCTATTTATATGCATTCAACAAAGTTGACTGATAAAAGCATATACATTTCTGTACACTCTGCATAAATATGACATGATTTTTACAAGTCAACAATTCAATGTAAAAGTACAGTATAATTTTATAATGGATTTTTCCATAACTAGTTTGCAAGTTGAGCTTAACATGAATTCAAAAATTTACAAGTAATAGGAGATATCCTCTTCCTGTGAATGAGGTTATTGTCAATATAACAAGAAACAAGATTTTCCTTTATTTGTACTTCATTTCATTTTCCTTACATCTTCATTTTGTAATCTCATAGAGTAGAGCTATTAATTTATGTTTTTCTATGCTAATGTAGAAAATTTAAGATAAAATATAGACTACCTGTGTATCTTTTTCATACTTGTATATTTTTCCCAAGGCAGCGCTAAGCATTTTCTATTTGTACACATAGGATCATTTCAAAGTTTTTTGCATACTGACAAGATTGTGCTAGCTATTTTTCTGGATACAGCTAACAACAATTAGTTGACCATTGTTACTTTGGAAATTCATGATGTGGGAGAGAAGGATCAAGTGATTTAAGGAAATTACATTGTCTCTCCAAATGATGTTGCATTATACATTTTCAGAATTTAGCACACAGGTTGTCTGATGAATTTAATGGAGTAAATGAATGCACAGCAATATTTTTGCTCAATATGCTGAAGTCCAGCTGTTCCATCTATCTAGGTATTGTGAACAAGGTAAAACACCAAGAAAATTAGAAAAAACAGACTCACAATACACAGAAATTTCCTTTTATTATTTGAATTCATACATCACTCTGCCCATAGTTTGATATATTACATGATCCTTATACAGCATGGGACAAAATATTGGGTAGAATATTTTTTTAAAAACCCTCATAACTATAATAGATTTAAATAGGTTTAGCAACTCATTGGCTAAGGTAGTCCCTTGTTAATAGAAAGGTTAATGATTGGAACCTACCAGCGTGGATCCAAGGGAGGAAGATCTGGCCATCTGTTTTTGGAAAGATTTTCAGTTTTGGAAACCTTATAGGGCAGATTTTTTTTGTCCTAAGCTCCAGATGACTCAATAGCAGTGGATTTGGTGGAAGGGGGAGGGTGCTAATAAGCCTGGAATTTCTTTGACTCTTTTTATTGCTCAATGCCAATCATAAATACCTTTAAGGAATTGGAAAGCAATATTTTCACCAAAAGGACTATTACTATCCTGAAGCTATAAGTTCAGTAATAACTGTGACACAACAATGCATGTGCCATCAATTAGAACTTGAGGACAGTTACAGACTCTTAATATAAAATGATATTTAGTACATTAAAATGATTGTATATTATCTTATGCAGAAGCAAAACGTCTTTTTTACTTTATTCTAAGTTTATAATTTTAAAAGACTTTTGGAGAAGGACAACATGCTTGGTAAAGTGGAGGGGCAGCACACAAAGGGAAGGCTTTTGACAAAGTAAACTGACACAGAGGCCACAACCATAAGCTCAAACATAAGTCTAATTGTGAGGATGTCACAGAGCAGGCAGTGTTCTGTTCTGTTGTACATGGGCTTGCTATGAATCAGAACCAACTGGATGATCCCAAATAACAAACGAGAACATGTGGTACACTGGACCTCTGCTTCTAAAAAACATTCAATGACTTGGTCACAAATTTGCACATTTGTGACATGTAAGGAAGACTCCACCATTAGGTGTGTTTGCATACTTCAGGGCCTACCTAGAGGTGCCATCTGCTGTGAGCCACACGACATACAGTAGTTTCTGCTCATTTTTCCTTCTTCATATAATGAATCAACACCAAGGGCTCAAGTGGAAAATATCTAGAAATGAATATGGCAACATATGTACAAATATGCTTGATACAAATGATGTACTGAATGTTATAAGAGCTGTAAAAGCCCCCAATAAAGTTACTGAAAAAAACAAAAAGCAAAAAAGTTAGTCTCCTAGGGTCTTTCATAATCTTCATACATTTTTAAAGTAAATGTACTTGAATGCAATACTACCACATATATTTTAGTGATTTTCAGAATCCCAAGCATTCCCTCATGTATTTTTTCATATTTCAGTACCAGTCCAGTAGTCCCTGTTAGGCATAATTATCATGTTTCTTAGCCTCCTCTAATTGCAAGCAGTGTTTTTCATTTTTCTTATCTTTTATAAATAATGTTTTTAAAGAAGTGTTGTTTTATTGAATGCCTTTCAATGTGGGCATCTCTAGTTTTATCTCATGATTAGATGGAGAAGCTGTGTTTGAGGGAAGAATATGACAGAGGTGCTGGGTCCTTGCCATTGCTTCTAATGAGGAATTATGTAAAGAGTATCAGCATGAATTTTTGATCATGATTTATAAACCAGATTAGTTGGTTAATAGAAATTTTTAAAATACAATTTTGTTCAAATGGAAATATTACATATTGTATAATGGAGACATCATTCAATAATATGAATAGTATTCTGACAAATATCAGCAAGATTTTTAAAGGTAATGGTAACTTTGTACAATTAATGTACTGTTACATTAAACACTGAAAAGAAAAAATCAGAACAAT
>PVJH01028459.1:0-26358 GCA_004026705.1 Nesogale talazaci
TTTTTTTTTTTTTAAGACAAGCTTTTAAGACCCCAGATACTCTTTCTGATTGATGAACAGTATTTGATTTTCTCAGCACATTTTGCTTTAACACTGTATCTTCAGTGATCTTTTCACAAGGGTAGGTATGGAGTAGGGCCATGTCATAAGAATTAATTGTTCTTGGATTAGGGCTATGATTAAGTGCAAGCTCAACAATCCATTCTATGGTTTATTTATGTTTACTTATGTAACTTTAGAGACATCATTCTCCTTTATTTGGGAAAATGATAAACTACATCCCCATGAAACATATGGCAATTCTACTGATAATTTCATTAATGGAGCCAATGTTATAAAATTCCAAATGCTGTTTACAAAAAGGAAGTATATATATGACAGATTTTAAAGCTAATTATATGCATTGTTGACCCATACAGATTAGAAACTCAAGTGACTGAACAATAGTCATGTAAAAAAATGAAGATAGGGTAAAACTTTGAACAATGCTCATTCACAACAGCAGAACAATACCTGTTAGACTACAAAATGTTATTTTTAAGAAATCAAGAGAGCATGAAAAGAGAAAATATTTGATACTCCTAAGACGCCATTCTTTGGGTACACTCAAAGCTAGAGATTCAAACCAAGGTCCAACAATCTCCAAATCTGTAACCTTGGGATATCTAAGGGATACCTATAAATCTACCAATGTTTCTTTTGAAGTCCACTCTCATTTTCTTTTGATTAGATTTAAATGGGACGTCCTTTTAACTTTTAATGTATGATATTGTGGTTTTCTTTTTATTGTGAATTTGGTGAACTTCCTGAGCACATCAGTTTTCCATTCAATAACTTATATATTCTGTTTCATGTCAATAATTGCAATACCCACACTAGAACATAATTTATCCTAGTTTTCCTTGTCTTGCCTGTTTTCATCCTTACATTTTTCTTAACCTTCTCAAGATGGTCCTTGGGCAAATGCTACCCTTTTAATCCTAAGTGGTTGGCATTTCTAAGGTGTGCATCCTGCCATGGTGGTATTTTAACCTGTATAGGCCTATATATTGTTTGGTTGAAAAAGGAGCCATGGGGTAAGTTCAATTCCAGGTCAAGACCAGTTCATAGTCTTGGGATTTCACCAGCCTCTACCCAACCAGTAAGCCTGGTCTTTTTAAAATAGTAAGTTTAGCTTCATGTTTTTCTTTCACACTATTCAGGACCTTCTAATATGATCTCTTTGAGAGTAGTTGGTAGTGGTAGCCAGTCACCTTAACCCCGGAGCTAATTTCCAAAGTAGGACGTAGAGCATTGGCTTTGTAGATTATATTAACAGTTGACTTTGGTTTCTTTAGGGTCATGGTTCTCAACCTCCAGGCCCAATGACTCAATCCCTCAGGGTGTCTGGTTATGTCTCTTTTAAGTGTTTATAGCTTTTTTCTTTGCATACAGAGAAATATCCACCATGTTTATGGATATTTGCAGCCTATGTAAATACACATATAAAATACTCAGTCAGATATCCCTTCAGGACCAGTGATGAGAATGGCAACAGTGGGAGGGTGGAGGGAAGATGGGGTAGAAAGAGGGAATTGATTACAAGGATCTACATATAACCTCCTCCTTGGGGGATGGACAACAGAAAAGCAGGTGAAGGGAGATATTGAACAGTGTAAGATATGACAAAATAATAATTTATAAATTATTAAGGGTTCATGATGGACGAGGAGTGGGGAGGGAGAGGAAAAATGAAGTGCTGATACCAAGGGCTCAAGTGGAATACAGATGTTTTGAGAATGATGAGTGCAACAAATGTAAAAATGTGCTTGACACAATGGATGTATATATGAATTGTGAAAAGTTGTATGAACCCCCAATACAATGATTAAATAAAATACCCTGTCAAGCGGCCATCCAGCTCAGAAGCAACAAAGCCCACATGGATGAAGCAAACACACCAGTATATGGGACCATGAGTTGTCAAAGGGATCAGTTATCAGGGTTTAAGAACTAAAAATCATAACATTGCTCACTTTCCTGATATGATCGCTGACGACAAATGTGTGCATAAGCAAATGTGGTGAAGAAAGCTGATGGTGCCCGGCTATGAAAAGATACAGTGTCCGGGGTCTTAAAGGCTTTAGTAAACAAGCGGCCATCCAGCTCAGAAGCAGCAAAGCCCACATGTAAGAAGCACACCAGCCTATGTGACCATGAGGTATTGAAGTGATCTGGTGTCAGGCATCAAAGAACTAAAATTATATCATTATAAATAGGGAGGAATACAGATTGGAGACCCAAGTCCCATCAATAGGTAAAGCGACATCCTCTTACAGAGGGATTGCAGGGAAGAGATGAGCCAGTTAAAGTAGAGTGTAGTAACAACGAAATACGCATCTTTCCTGTAGTTCTCAAATGCTTCCTCCCACCCACTGTCATGCTCCCGGTTTTACCAGACAAGTCTGGCTAAAGCAGGGGATGTACTTTTGCACTATCCTTCTACTTGACCAAGCATGATGTCCTTTTCCAGGGACTCTTCTCATAGTGTGCCTAAAGTTTGTGAGATGAAATCTCACCATTTTTGCTTCTAAGTTGCATTCTAACCAAACTTCTAAGACAGATTGTTTCTTCTTAGTGCTTTTAATATATTCTTCTCCCGTATCCTAATTCAAATAAATCAGTTTATCTTTGGTCTCCCTTATTCAAGCTCCAAATTCACGTGCAAATAAGGAGACTGTAAATACAATAACTTGATAATTTGCAATTGATAAATTCCAATTGCTTCTCCAAATGTTTCTGCGTCTTATACTTCAATCCATTTTATACATAGAACCCAAACAGGGCTCATGTTCAACCACTGCCAAGCTTTCATGAATGGTTCTTGGTATTGAAATAATTGTCCTCTGTTTTTTCTTCTTTGAAATTTTAGAATTCTCTATCTTTTTATGACTCTAGTATATAGGACATAGGTGAACATATAGGCTTATCTACTGCATTATTGACTTACAAATGTAAAATGTGTATTTGTAGGAGTTACTTTCTATTTATGAGTGCAGAGAAATGCAGAATAATGGTCCTGGGCACCAATTATGGAGGCGGTTTCCTGAGCATGTTCGGGAAATTCTGGAACCTCATCTAAATACCAGGTATGTGAGTATATTAAAGTTATTTTCACTTAATTATTTAAAATTTGTAAAATATTGCACCTGGTAAAGTTTTAGCATTAAACATTTTATACTTTTGCAGGGGGGGGTATGTTCTTATTGTATTTTCTGCTGTGATTTATGTTTATAAACTCATTAAAATGTAAAGTACAGCCTATTTATTGGAATACATTTTAAATTTTAAAATAGACAGTGTTTGCTTCAGCAGCACATATACTAAGGTATTTAGACAAATGCAGTGAAGCCAATCAATTCATATTGTTCATTTGAAAGAATCTATTTAAAGCTGAATGTGAATGAATCTTGTGATACTTAACTCTTATAAAGCATAAAGAGTTTGAAGTTAGTCCCCAAAGCTTTAATAAACTCAGTGACAGTAATTTCTTCTTTATTTTTCTTCATGATTACAGTCTCCCCTTAATGGTCTTAAAAAATTAGTTTCTACACTTTGAAAACTTTAAATGAGTTTTCTAGAGCTAATTGAAATTCAAAATGATAGGACTTTAGTTCCAGACTCTTGAACACCTGTGGGTTAGTTCTCCATGTCTCCCAGCCTTCGAATAAGTGCCTGTCATTGTTAGGGACTACTGAGTAAATATTCGACTAATTTCAGTGGTAGTGGTATGGAGTCAGAAATCGGCATTTATCTGGCTAAAAACTTTTCATTGAGATTGCTCCCTTATAAAAATAAGAGATAATGTTAATATAGTTGACCCTCTTTTTATGAACATTTTTTGTGTGAAACACCAAGACACTATAGTAGTCTTATTTGGAGAAATTAATTTTTAGAACTGGATAGACCCACTATAGTTTGACCTAGCCATGAAGAGTAAGCTGAATTGAAAGAGAATAGGGAAAGGAAGCTGTCACAGATGTCGAGTACAGCTGCGAGCAGAGAAGATCTCAATGAGATACTGGCTATGTTGGAGTAACTGTGTCAAATACCCAAATATAAGAAACTATAGTCATAAAGGGTCTAAATAATTGATTTTGGAAATGATGTCTGTAATGGCAAGAAGCGATCCCAGATTCTGGAGTAAAGGAGAGAGTTGTGAAGTTGATTAGGTGGTCCAGGTGAACATAGATAATAAGACTCGGGGAAGCCATGTTCTAATGAGTTTATTAGACGTCTGAAATGAAGAAGAGGAGTGAGTGGTAGACTTGGGTGGCTTGAACTACAAAGGGAAGGTTTTTCTTTGACAAAAATTGAGTAAGAAGTGTCATAAAGAAACCTTGAGGAGGAAGAAGAGGGGAGATGCTTTAAGTATAAAAGACTGACCTCTCACCAACTCCCAAAGGACTCAAGAAAAGTGATGTTTTACATTAGATGTCAGTTCATTCAAGACAGCAGGGGAGTAGTCAGTGAAGGAGTTTATGTAGTTCATCATACTTTCTTAACTGTTAGAAATGAAAGAATATGTCATATATACATGTATATGTACAAATTTTCAAAATTGCAGATACAAGAGTTCTCAGAAGTCAACAGATTGGTCTGGAGTAAAGAAGCCAATTTACTTAAGTAAATTAGGTAATAATTTTGCAGAATGGTCAGCATCTTGGGCTGGTTATCTTATAACAAAGGTAAGAGAACCATATACAGAAATTATTAGCTCATCAGAAATTCTTAAAAAAACCAAAAACAAAAGAAATTCTGCAGGAAACCAGATGGTCTTCTATCTGAAAGCCTTACACACCCAGAAGACATTGAAATACTTGTACTTTTAGTGACTGAGATAATTTCTATCGAAAATTTTTGCTAATAGAGACTCTTTATAAAATGTTTATTGACTTTACATTGTGCATTAATATGGTTTAATAAGATATAATGATATAAGTGATAATAGAAGTGTTTTAATATAATAAAAAGATATTGTCCTTTAATGAGAACTTCTTAAAGATGACATATTATCTGAGCTTCATACAAAGGATATTTTTAATGAAATTTTATAGAAAAGCAAATTTACTTCTAATGCACTACAAATACAAAATTTTTGCATACTAGACAGAAAAATTTATATTTTTAAACTTGCACAGTTCTCAATTTTATTTAATTCAGATTTCTGTGATTTTAAGCATTATGATTTGTATCTGATAATTATAAGAAATTTTTTCTCAAATGTCTAAAGAATAACCTGAAAATGCACTAGAATACTAGCAAACTCACTTATTCCAACTGTAAAATCTTTTATTTAGATTATCTCATTGTTTTTTGTTTGAAATTTTTTGAGGAGCCCTTTTTCTTTAGGAGACCCGGTGGTGTAGTGAGTTACGTGGTGGGCTGCTCCCCGAGGTGAAAGGGAAATGAGGCTTTCTATCCTCTGCAGAGTTACCGTCTCCACGGGGCAGTTCTACCCTGTCCTAGAGGGTCCACATCGACTTAATGACATTGAGTTCCTTTTTCTTTCCACTTTACTAAAGCTTTTATGTTTGTGGGAAAACAGCTCCTAAAAAATTACTAAGAGAATGGTAACGTTAGTGAATTGAAACGTACATCAGACAATAACATTTTGTCCTAACATCTAGTAATATCCTTTCTAATTTTTTCCTCTAGTTTATCATCAGTTTTATTATAAATAACATTTACTATAAATGTGAATCTCATGCTTAATGTTTTATGCTAGATCACACTCTGACTACATTACGTAATGTGAGCTAAGTATATTATAACGAACTAGAAAGATTATAATAACTGTGTGTTAAGAACTTTTTCTAGCTTGAATGGCAAGTGGAAATCACAGAAAGCAGCTGTGTATTTGAAAAGATTTGGAGTGACTAGGAAGGTGGCGATCTGACATCTCCCAGCTTGAGTGTACATGATCTGCCCACAAGAAAATAACAGCCTATCCAAAAGAAAAGAAAAGTCTGTCGTGATAAATTTCATCTCCCAGGAAACATTTTGGCATTCAGTCAGTACAGTGTGTCAATGTGTAAAATTACTAACTCTCCCTTAACCATGTGAGTTTACAGGTACGGCATGATCTAGCCAGTAAAATCTTTACCTGCTGTAGCATTATGATGAAGCATGACTTTAAGGTTACCATCTATCTTCTGCCTCATATTCTCGTCTATGTTTTGTTGGGCTGTAATCAAGAAGATCAGCAGGAGGTGAGAGAGTATATTTAGTTTCTGAAATTCAGTGAATTTTTGTCCAAATAAGTATTAAGGATACGTATTAATAGAAATATATGATAATACAAGGGGGTACCCCCGCAAACTGGGGTTGTGAAGGGCAGAGCAGAGTTTTCATAGTACACATTTTTCTTATTAGATGAGCATTGAGCAACTCATTCTGAGTTAGTGCACCTAATGGCATCACCTGGGAAGGTTCTCGTTCGCAGTGAATTTTTTCAGAAAAGCAATTTTGCAGGAATTTCATGTTTTGTGATGGCCAGTTTAAAAAGAACAGTGTGCAGCTATGAAATTCTGTTTCCTGCTCAGGAACGATGCTGCAGAAACTGTTGTAATGTTGTCTACAGTTTATAAGGACAATGCTATGGGAAAATCTCAAGTGTACGAGTGGTTTTCTCATTTCAAAAAAGGTAAAATATTGATTGATGGCAAATCTCATCTGGCTGTCCATCAACTTCCCGAACGGGTGAAAATATCAACTCTAGTGCATTTTGGAGTTCATTCCACCTGATTAGACTGTTAATCAAGCTTTTTCTATTTAGAGGTTCTGAAAAGATTGCTAACAGTGTGCAACAAAAAAGGTCTGATTTGTGGCAGATGGGGGACTGGTTTTGTCTCACGACAATGCACCTGCTCATGCAGCCATTGCAGTGCCCCAGTTATTAGTAAAAATAGCATGCTTCTCTTGCCCCTTGCACCGTACTCATTTGGTTGTGCTCTGTGCAACTTCTCTCTGGGAATGAAGAGGGACTTGAAAGGACAGCTATTTGATGACATAGATGATGTGAAGAGAAAACAAGAAGGTGCTGTTAGCCATCTTAACAGATGAGTTTTGAAAACGTTCCCAAGAATGGGATTGTAGATTTGACAATTGTATTAAGGGAAATGGAGAGTACTTTGAAGGCAATAAGGTTGTTTTATAAAAAAAAAAATTAGATACATAAGTTGGGGGGGAGGGGCTGGAATTCAGATTTTTTTTTGGTACCCTTTGTACATATATCATGGCATAGTTATATGTGTACATGTCTAAACTCTTAAAATTAGAAAAGTTTTAATTAAAAGATTTTTAAACTTTTCAAAGAATTGTGCAGTGCTTACTGTAGAAAATTAGGAAGTATAAGATGTGCCCAAATATATAAACATGGTAATACCTTCTTTTTATTTTTACTACCTTCTTATGGAAATGTGTGTATATGTTTGTCTCTTTCTCATTTTTCCTCTGTCAGGGTGGTTACTGAGAAGTATAACTATTGGGTTATATTAATATGCATTTGAAATTTTAGGGAGGATGACATCAGTTGTACTGATTTATAGTCCATTTCCTGATACTTTGTCAATACCTGATAATTTTAAACATTTACATTTTAGACAGCTCCATATGTTAGCACCGTTTTGGGTAGCAGCCAAGAGCTTTAACCACTATATTTTTAACCAGAAATGTGTTCCTCTTAGGTTTATGCAGAAATTATGGCAGTTCTAAAGCATGATGATCGGCGTACCATAAGTACACAAGACAATGCATCTGATCTGTGTCAACTAAGTACACAGACTGTGTTCTCCATGCTTGACCATCTCACACAATGGGCAAGGCACAAATTTCAGGCACTGAAAGCTGAGAAATTTCCACACAGCAAATCAAACAGGGATAAGATGGACTCGATGGGTGAGTCATAATTTCTATTGTTTGTCTTCTTTTAGTTATTTATCCCATTAGCTACTTCTTGTATCAATCCTATAATTTCCTTAAAATAATCCCTCTGTATTTGTGGATAACTTTTTTATTTTTATGAGTGATGCTATGAGTTTTTCACTGAGCAAAAGTAGTGAATTTATAGTCAAAAGATCTCTGTACTCTCATTTTTTGTTTTTTTTGTTTGTTTGTTTGTTTTGGCATCACTGCCCTATGGTGGTGGGAGTAGGAGGCCCAGCCTTTGCTCCTGTGGAGCTGCAGCTGGAGTTGAACCTCCATCCCAATGGGCCATCCCACGCACAACCACTACGCCACCGGGGCTCAACTACTCTCATTTTTTAAAATCAGACACATAACTAATTTTCCTACTGACAGTTAGTAGTATCTCCAGTATTGGATATTTGTGAAAACTTAAGGAGACGATGAATATATGAATTGCAAAGTGGAAAATAAAAGAGATGTTAATAATGTTATTTTTTATATAAATAGTATTTGATGACTCATTTATTTTGTATCCTCTCAGTGCTCATAATAATCCTTGTTCTTTTTTATACCTCAGTCATTTTCACAAATGCAAATTGTTGTTTTCTGTAGACTTTGAAGACTAAATGAAAAAAAAAGCTAAATAAAAAAATCTAATAATCTGCAAAGCGGCTTTCTCATATACGGTTCTTAGTTTGTGAGCATTTCGCTTTCCTGTATGTGAAAGCACATATATTCCTGTTGTTAAACATAATAGTTTGTTACTTTGGTATATATGGAGCAACAAAAATGTTCATAAAATGCAAAAATAGTATTGTAATATATTTATTTTAATTTTAAAATGCTGCAGGACATTGTTAAATTGTTCAAAAATGGGACGTCTTGTAACTCTAGTCTTATGGTTAAGTGTGTCTTATGGGTTGAGAAATACAGTAGTTTCCTGCTTGGCAATTTTTTTTTTGTCTGGATTCTGTATACTAATATATTTTTATTAATTTAACAAATGTGCCTTGCTATTTGTGTATGCCACAATGTTATACAAAGCTAAACATGAGCTCTGTTATAACTATTTCTAATAACCATTTCTATTATTTTCCCAGTAAATAAGGAAAACTCTAGTTTTTAAAAAATAAAATTTGAAGTGATTAAAATTTATAATATATTTATCAGTTCTCAAAATTTGAAATGGCATAAAAATTTTGATAAGTAAGGAGCTTATTTTCAATTTTATTTATTTTTAATTTTTAAAATTTAAATTCTGAAAAAATATATTTCACTTTGCTGTTTATGAATCATTACCAAAATTCTAAAGTGTTTAGAAAATTTATTAATTGGGATTTAACACATATGGTTCAAGCACATCAAGTAGAATTGTGAAGCAAGATTTTATAAATTGAACTGTCTTCACTTATAAGTTTCTAATATAAGTCTTATTAGACTTTTGAAAAATTGCATCCTAAAGTACTTATAATTTTACCTCAAAGTTACTTTTATTTTCAGTTTCCATTGTAGTAGTTGATTTATGTGTTGCAGAAAAAAATAGGTTAATACCAGTATAAATTTTATAATAAAGTCATTTTTAAGATTCTATTCTATCCTAAGGAATAGGTACACTGTATTTTATACTTTCTTGGTAAATATTAACTTGTCTTTATATCATTTATGTCATCCTTTGTTCAACATTTTACATGTTTGCATTTAATTCTCATAATAAAACTAAGATAAATTTAGCAAATCCTAATAGTCTTTTTATAGATGAAGTAATTGAGTGAAATGATTTTCAAAAGTGATAATTAGAACAAAGACCCTTAGAATAATTACCCTGTTTTAAATGAAAGCGTTAGAATTTTGATTTTCAGTTAGTTACTCATTTTTCTTTCCATAACTTAGTATCCTCTGTGGATTATGAAGACTACCAGAGTGTAACTCGTTTTCTAGACCTCATACCTCAGGATACTCTGGCCGTGGCTTCCTTCCGCTCTAAAGCATACACACGAGCTGTAATGCACTTTGAATCATTTATTACAGAAAAGAAGCAAAACATTCAGGCTCATCTTGGATTTTTGCAGGTTTGAGACGAATATAATGAGTTTAGTAGTGATGATTAGCATTGCCAATCATTTATGTTGTTCATTTTATTGCTCATCTGCTGTGTATTTAATTCTGTGTTAAGCACTAGGCATTTGTAATTAATTTAGAAGCTTAGATATGAGGGAGGAGATAAGCATAGATTAAATGTACCATCTTAAGTACAGTGATATATCTGTACCCTGAGCAAGGACACTTAATCCTTCTTCTTGGTACGGGAGGGCATGGCCAAGCAAGAAGTCAGAAAGGGCTTCTTGGAGACAAAGTCTCTGCTGCTTTTTTAAGGATGAGCAGCAGAACAGAAACGCAGAACCAGAAATAAGGAAAGCATGTCAACAGAAACAAAGAGGCGAAAGTATCTCTGGAGAGTGAGAAGTGGATGCTATCTATGTATTGAAGAATGAAGTATCAGTTCTGGGTTGAGAGAAAAGAGAAAGTTTTGTTTTTGTTTTTGAAGATTTAAATAGAGGAAAGGTCACAAATTACAGAGAACCTGTTATAATTAATCCAGGGAGTATGGATTGCTGTAAGAGTCCCCAATAAAATTATTTATTAAAATTAAAAATAAAAAGTTATGCAAGGAGCTGGATTTCAAAATGTGAATAGAAATTTGAAAGGGCTTCAAAAATTTTGTGGAAAAATTCTATTATCTTTATTTCATTTTTCCACAAAATTTTTGAAGCCTGGTTATATTATGGTCATCATGGCATTTTAACTAAAAGACTGTGGCATTTGTAGAGGAAAGGTAGGAAAGAACTATGATTCAAGGCAAGGTGACCATGACTACTATTCTTGTGGTTGGTGGTTAAAGTGATATATTGGTTATGTTAGGAAATAATGGTTTATTTGACCACAAAATGTTGGTGAAGGAAAGAATAGGAAGTAAGGGCTGATGGGTGATGGGTCTTAATACAGAAGGGTAAGTTAGCATCATTAGTGGGCTTTTTCAACTCAAAAAGCAAAATGTTAGGAGAACTGGAAAATTATTAGCTTGTTGTTTTAGCATGAATATTAGTGTTCTCCTAATTTTGTTTCTCCAAATCTAACTTAGAGTCTTTGGTTCATTGTTAAATCATCCTTTTACAAGCATACTCAACTCTCTTACCCTCCTCTCACTGTGATGTTTTTCATACTGTTTTCAAACTGTAAAACTCCAACTTTAGAGTGCTCACATGTATACAGTAGAACACTGCTGAAGAAAATGGGTTTTTTTTACTGGTATGTCTTCAAGTTTGTGATCTCAAACATCAGCAGTGCCTTTTAACACTGCTATGTCTGTTTTTTTAAAAGGCCATTTTTCTTGTCTTTTTTTTTTTGGGGGGGGTCGGGGGGGGGTTCATCAAGTGGTTGTGGGAGCTCTCCAGCGCTGCTCCTGCGAGCCGCCGCTGGATGTGAACCGCCAGGCCCGTGGGCCGCAGTCCCACACTCAACCACCTACGCCCCTGGGGCTCAGCCCTAAAAGGCCATTTTTCTTTCAAGGTGACGATGCTTTCCTTTTTCCTCATTTCTTTGCATCTACCTTATTTATTGTTAACTACTAACTTTGTGCCTTTGAGACCTGATATCTACACCCTTAAGTTGTCTTTTTCTTCCTTCCTGCTATTCCTGAGGGAAATCTCCTCCTATCAAAATTTGACCCTTCTACCCTTATTCTTTTTTAAACTTTTTATTGTGAATTACATGGGGTTTGCATTTCAGATCATCAATTTTATTTTTAATAGTTTAAACAATTCATCAACCCCCCCCCCCCACCAGTGGCTTGCCCTATGCTCCAGCTCCCCCTACCCACGATTTCTTTTCTCCCTCTTATAGAGAGGTTCTTAAAATTCAATTGGCCCACCACTCCCTTTTCAGACAAGAACACTAAAATTACTCTGTGCCCCCTGGCAATTAAAAACTTGCATTTAGAGGTTTTTGCCATAATCTGGGAAAAAGTGTAGGTAGGTACTACTCCCTGTGGGTCAATGCAGCCGGCGCAAGGGGGCAGCCTTGCCCATTTGGGGAAACAGTGCTTCACCCATTGTGTCACTTTCTCTCCTTTGCCCCCTCCTCTCTGCCCCTCTAGTCATCAAAATCTGTTTCTTTTGTTACAGAATCCTTTGTCTCGGTTTTTGCTTTATAACAATGGTCTCATTCAGTATTGGTCTTTTTGCAACTAATTCCATTCAACATAATGTTCTCCATGTTCATCCATGTCATGAGGTGCTTCAGTTTCATCAATATTCATTAGCAATGTATTCTTCATAAATTCATGATTTCAAGAATTTCACCCCTTCAAGTGTTATTCTTCACAATTTCTCCATTTCAGGCAAAATATTGCCATCTGTATAGGATGTGTATATAGATATGTTCTGTTGGCTCCTAATTTAATTTTTTATAGGTTACCATGATTTTACATTCACCTTCAAAGCTTTAGCATCCATTTCTTTTAAAAGTCTGTATGTTTGAAAGAATTGTCAGCCTTTGCTCCTTTGACTTTAGTATATACACTATACTCTTCATATCCCAATCAGGCGTTTCTTTCCCAGCTCAACTGACACTGCTGTCAAAAAGAAAATTATTGGCTTCCAGGTTACCATGTCCAATAAAATTTTCTCAATCTTCAATCTTTATAGCGTTATTTGACTTAGTAAGACCCTTATTTTTCTCTTACTACTTTGTAAATACCTCATTCTCTAGTTTTCTTTCATATCCACTGTCTTCTATCAACTTATTAGTTGGCTTCTTTTAGTTGCTAAATTTAGTTAGAATTATTGTTGTCTCTTTCCTCATAGTTCTTAATTTTCATTTCGTAGATCATTTCATCATTTTCCCTGGCTTTAAAAATAATATTTTGTCTTAATTATTTACAGAGTTTTTTTGTTTTTGTTTTTTGGCATCACTGCAGATCAGATTTCTTGAAGGCATATCAATACCAATATGCTAAAATGCTTATTTAAAAGTTTTTAAAAGAAAAGTTTATACTTTTAGTATTAACTGTATATAACAGGATTTATTATCACTTAGATTCAAAGAGCTTTCAGGATCTTGTAATTCTTTATAATTTAAGTGCAGTAAGAGTGTTGAGGTTAATAGAATTGCAGTTTGTAATTTTACTGTGACTTTGCCTTGAAACCAATAATTATTCTTGTTCTGATGGGAAAAATTTTCTCATATACTCCTTAACATAAGCAAATAGTTTCACATTCTTATTTCCAGTTTTGTTTCACCCCTCCCCATCCATTTGACTGTTTTTTTTTATTGGTTGAATAAAGAAATTATATGCTGCAATGCATGAACCAGATGGTGTGGCAGGAGTTAGTGCACTTCGAAAAGCAGAGCCATCGCTGAAAGAACAGATCCTTGAACATGAAAGCATTGGCTTGCTGAGGGATGCCACTGCTTGTTATGACCGAGCTATTCAGCTGGAACCTGATCAGGTAAGTTGGTCACTGAACACAGAGCCTTAAATTAGACTCTGGAAAACTTGGCATTTCAACACTGTCTCTACTGGTTATCATCATGTGTATAGAAAAATATTTAGTTACCTCTGAGCTTGAAGAGATTCTTTAATAAGTATAAAAGTTACATAGTTTAACTGGATATCAAAAATATAAGACTGAAGCCAGTTTTCAATAGTCATAGTGATTTTCTATACTCATAAGAAATATCTTCAGATTTTAAATTCTCCCTTCTCCATGTTTGAATCTCTGAAGTTCTTCTTTAGAATCATTGAATACAATTATTAGTAGGGATATGTTATACATGTCAAATCTCCTGGGACAGGAAAAGTTGATAGCATCACTAATGCCAACATTGCTTTTTCCCTTACATTTAGACTATCTATTTTCTCAGAAGTTCAGGGACTTTTTTCTTCACAGTCTTTGTTTTCGATATTGAAGAATATTATAGTTAATTTATACTTAACTTTGTTACTAAAAGTCAAAATCTGTATTAATAATTTTGTGACTTTCAGCTTCAGCCTTTATATGAGAAATAATAGAACAAATAATATTTTAATCATTACAGTTACATTTCATCAGAAGTGAAAATTAGATTAAATCGGAAAGAAATAAAATTCAACTTCGGTTTTTTTTCATTTTTAGTTGTTTGTTTTCTAGTTTATATGCATTTTTGAATTTACAGAATATTGATAGAGGACTGTCTCATATAGACAAATAAGTGAGTCACTAAACTAAAAAAGTAGGAATAATGAGGAAAATAGTATTTTGTAATGAATAACTAAAATATTATTGGTTTTCCAGGTATATTTGAAATTATAATTGCTATTTTAAATATTTCCTAATTTCTAGATTATTCATTATCATGGTGTCGTGAAGTCCATGTTAGGTCTTGGTCAACTATCTACTGTAATCACTCAGGTGAATGGCGTACATGCTAACAGGTAATATTTCTGAAAGAGTTGATTTTTTTTCTCTTGATTATTACATGAGCAATTTCTTCATTAATATTGACTTGCTGTTTATTACATAATACAGTAGTTTGTATGCTTTGATAAGGTTAGAGATAAACACCCCTAATTTATTTTCCTGCTCTCTGAATAATTGATCACCTAGCATTTAACCAGCTTATCTTCCGTCTACAGAAACTATTTTTGAACTAGCTTGACTTATAGGCAGGAAGCTTGCAGAGCTCACCTGTTCCTGGTGAGGCTCCTAGGGGCACATTCTGGGATTCCAGAGGCATCGAATCTCTGCTTTCAGTGTTAGCACCAGGCATTTTTTTCTGTGCTGGCAAGTGGGGAGCCTTGTGACTGATTTATGAAATACTTGTTAAGACGGAGTTTATTTTTCTAATATATTTAAATTATATATGGAAAAAATTAAGACTGAAGAATCGAAACCATATTCCTGAATTTATTCATCAGATTCCAATGTTCAGAATATTATGAACAGAGAGAGCTAATTGAAAGGAATGGGTCCCCATTTTAATCAAAGAATATTCAGGCCACTGTTTTTAGTTATATGACTTCTGAAGATAGTGTCATTAAGTATAGTTTATATAATTTGAAACTAATTCATAAAGATAAAAATTCTGCAAGTGTCTGAGAGCAAATAATCTGTTAGACAGTGTCACAGTAGTGGAATTTTTAAAAGGATAAAGGGATACTTTTCAGAAGCCGGAAAACTGGTTATAGATAGAATGGGTATAGGTGTGTTTCTCCAGATTAGTTGGAGATTTTAAGAAAAGAGGAATAGAATGAATTTGGGGGAAAGTTTGTTATGCTCCCAGTTAAGGTGCTCACTGGAAATGTCAATTTTTCTTACTTCTTTGTCTTTTTGGGGGGGGTATCACTGCTCTCCAGTGGTGGGAGTAGGAGGCCCAGCCCCACTGCTGGAATTGAACCTCCGTCCCAGTGGGCCGCAGTCCCGCTCACAACCACTACACCACCGGGGCTCAGCCCACTTCTTTGTCTTTTCATTGGGTCTGGGTCACATCGAGCCTCACTGATCTTTGGCCTGTGAAAACACAAAAGTCATTATTTAGAGAATGGATGTTGTATTAGAATAGTGAAAATGGTCACTGAAGGGACCTATTTGCTTGAGAAAAATCTGTATTTGCATTTAAGCAAATATTTCTTCAGAATTATTAGCCTGCTTGCCAGATATAATCATACATTTTATTTTTAATTTAAGGAGACTATTTATGAAGTCTTAAAAGAGACAAAGACACAGACCTATCATCTGGATGGAGGGAGGCCATTACATAGCATCCGAGGATTCACAATTGGGAAGCTAGATACATAGGGTAGGGGAGGACAACGGAAACTGTCACGAAAGTATGATTAGTGGTAGATCAATCCATCATAGTTATATGAAACTTTAGAAGCAGGAACATGAGCCAGACACATACATGATTAGGACTTACACAGTTGGTTCAGGGTCTTCCAACCAAGGGGTGAGACTGATGAGGCATGACTATATGATCCTCCTGTTCCGTCCCCAGTGCGATGCCCTCCATCAAACACACACCCTGGCAAGCCCCTAAAAGAGGTTTCTTCTTGGGCTAACTTGAGAGGGGTGGAGGTAATTTATAAGTACTCAACATAAGGCTTAATCTATATGGGGGACTCAGCAAATGTATTTTACGCTGTCACTATCACTACCTTCCATAGCCTTTTGCAAACCAGGGTACTTAGGATTTAAGACCTAACATGATCCCCACCCCACTGCAGTCATAAAAGTATTATTATAATTCTTTGATCACACAGGCTTATATGCTTCTTCCATGAGGACTTAGCCAAAGCTCACCTAAATAGCTGCTTGTTTTAAGATACGTTCGTTTTCATACACTAGACACTATCCTTTCTGATAGCCCAGCACTCTCTGATTTCTTCACCACACTTTGTTATGCACCTGTACCTTCAGTGATCTCCTCCTGAGGACTAGTATGGAGACACTTCATGCAACAAATTGTTCTTAGATTAGGGCTATGGATAATCACACTTTTAAAATGTGCCTGGTAGTGTGAATAAATTCTCAGAGGCAGATCCTCATCACAATTCACATTTGGTACTTCTTGTCATAGTGCTTGGTATGCTACACCTCCTTTGGATGGAAAATACTGCTCACTCAGAGTTTTACCCTGACTTTTGATTTCTTGACTTCTAATGAGAAATTTTATAAAGTCGTTCTGGAAGTCAAGTTGGAATCATTGCATTCTGTTGTACTTTATTTATCCTTTTGAACTTTGTCCTCCACTCCCCACCCCCTAAACTCTTTTTAGTAGTGTTCAGATATAATAGAGTGATATAATAGTGTTCAGATATAATCAGTATTACTTTTTAAATTTGTTTTATCTTTTTTCTACAAAAATCAAAGATTTTTGGTACAGATAAGAGCTCTCTACACACAGAATCCAGAACAAGTAAACCTCTTAGGAACAGGAATGGGAGCAGTGACACCAAGAGGGTGGGGGAAGAGGGGTGGGTTGGTGGGGAGGGGGAGAAAGGAAGAACCAATTGCTATGATAGATACATAACACCCTCCCATCCTCCCCCAGGGGCCAAATAACAAAAATGTGGGTGAAGGGAGACTATTGGGGACTAATACAGCTCTCATAGCAATCCATACATCAATTGTATCTCATTTTTACATGTTGCCATCATCAGGTTCAAAAAATTTTATTTCTAGTTAAGCCGGGGGTATCCTCTTTTATCCCTCCCTCCCTCACTTTCCTGCCCTCACAAATACTTGATAAATTATAAATTATTATTTTCATATCTTATACCATTTGCGGCATCCCAGTCTAGTCCCAGGTCATAAGTCCAATGGTAGCCCATATGTCCACTACCAGTCTATAAAGTCTTCTTCCAACCCATGCAGTGACACCAAGACAATCACAGTGGGTCAGTGGGTACAGAGTCTTGTCTGTCTAGCAGCAGAAGAAGCATCCCGGCGCCTCATTTCCAAGCCTCAGGGTCCATCAGCAGTATCCATTGGCAGTAGAAGCATCCAAGTGCTGGCAGGGATCTCTCTCTGGCTTTTCTGACTTCAGAGATCTGGTTCCATCAGTGTAAGTCTGTGTGACTTCTCCTCTAGCTCCTCCAGTTCCTAAGACTCAGGAACTGGATTCTTCCCAGAATTCTCAGGAGAAAGCCATGCACACACAGACGCCACCCCTATACTCCCAGTGCTGAAATTGACACAGATGGGTGACTGCCACAATGGTTTCCCACACTTATCTGTCAGCATGCTCTATTGTGTTCGCCTGCATGTTTCTATGATGCTGGACACCATACCACTAGCATTTCAGATACCAGCAGGGTAACCCATGGTGGGCTGGTTTCAGTGAAGCTTCCAAACAAAGCGGATATGCCAAGAAGAGACTGGTGAACTTTAAAGTATTAGCAAATGAAAACCACACAACTCACAGGAGAACATTGTCTCTCCCCAGTTTGGGGCATGTCTTCAGGAGGAACCAGTCACCAGTGGAGGGCATCATGTTTGGTGAAGTGGGGAATCAGCGATAGTGAGGAAGACCATTGTTGCGATGGATTGACACAGTAGTCACCAGTATGGACTGGAACATGCTGGCAATTGTGAGGGTTCTGCAACAGGGGCAGTGTTTCCTTCTCTTGTACATAAAGTTACCGTGAGTCAGAGACAGTTTGATAGCTGCTAACAACAAAATTTAGCACAATTTTAATGTGTTGAAGAATATGCTGAGCCCTCGTGGCGTAAGTGGTTGAGTGCGGGACTGCTGCCTGCGGGCTTGGTGGTTCAAATCCAGCAGCGGCTCTTAGGAGCTGCACTGGGTAGGTCCCACGACCACCAGAGAGCAGTAACACAAAAACAAAACAAAATTTATTGAAGATAGCATTTTTAAATGTTTCTGTTGGGAGTGATTGTTTTAAAACATTTGGGAGTATGGAAAGATTTTAATTTCCTGAGTTTCTGGTTTTTAATAACTATTCTGCATCTATGAATAATAATGCAAATACTAAATAAATAGAGCAAATGCATTTAAAATCTTGTGAAATACATAAATACCAATGTACGTGTAAATGAACAAGACCTTCATTGTATGTGTTTTTCTTTTAATAGGTCTGAATGGACAGATGAATTAAATACATACAGAGTGGAAGCAGCTTGGAAATTGTCACAGTGGGATTTGGTGGAAAGCTATTTGGCAGCAGGTAAATTTACTCCTTTTTTTCTCCCAACAGTTTTATTGGCATATAATTCTTGTAGCATACAATTCAATTGTTCAATCACATCAAGAAGAGTTGTACAGTCATTATTACAACCAGTTTTAGAACAATGTTTTAAATTTACTTCCTAAAATTTAAGTTATTTTAACGCTCTATATCCAGTCTTAAGTGTCTAAGCCACACTCACTATCTTAGTCTCTTTTATGATTGCCTTCTTAATTGTTTCAAGGGAGAATGAAGACTTCTGTGTAGTATTTTTGTTAAAATAGAGCTGACTCGGTCCAGTTACCATGCCATCCCTTGATTCTTTGCTTTTCAGATGGAAAATCTACAACGTGGAGTGTCAGACTCGGACAGTTATTATTAGCAGCCAAAAAAAGAGACATCACTGCTTTTTATGACACATTGAAAATAGTGAGAACAGAGCAAATTGTACCTCTTTCAGCTGCAAGCTTTGAAAGAGGCTCTTATCAACGAGGATATGAATATATCGTGAGGTGTTTTGAGGTTTCAATTCTTATATTTTTGGTCTATAAATGTAACCTGATGGGCTTGGAATTCTTTGGGGAGTAAATAATTTTGATATTATGTTTATTACTGGTATGTCATAAACAAAATGGCACTTTTGTTCTTTTATCTCATTTTAATCCTTTAAAATATATTTTAAATGCTCTTAACATATCCTTTTAACTGAAAGGCAATTAGGACACATAATGCCTTTATATTTGAATATGTGCGCGCGCGCCCACAAACACTCTCTCTCTCTCTCTCTCTCTCTGTCTCTCTGTCTCTGTCTCTCTCTGTCTCTCTCTCTCTCGGGAGCCGATGTCAAATGCATTTTCAAGAAGGGATCGACAAGTACTGCATAGTACTAGTTGTAGTATTAAACTGTGTGGCATATTTAGGTTAGTTATAATAAAAAATAAGCAATGACATTATTAGAAGTCAAATAGAAGACATTTTTGTTCCTATTTTTATGTCTCATAATTGCCTCTTGTCTATAAATGTAACCTGATGAGCTTGGAATTCTTTGAGGAATAAATAATTTTGATTGTATGTTAGACGAAATTGTGCCATCGTTGCCTAAAGGAACATTCTGGGCCATACTTATTCCAAGACAGACCAACATGTCCATTTAGCAGACTATGGTTCTTTCAGTATTCCCCAGCATTCCGTTTCAAATGCATCAATTCTTCTACTGTCTGCCTAATTCAGTGTCCAACTGTCACAAGCATATGAGGCATTGGAAAATACCATGGCATGGGTCAGGTGCACCTTAGTCCTCAGAGTAACATCCTTGCTTTTCAATTCCCTAAAGCGGTTCTCAACCTGTGAGTCGTCATCCCTTTGGGGGTTGAATAACCCTTTCACAGGGACCTGATCCATACAATATTAAAACTACAGTTATGAAGTAGCAACGAAAATAATTTTACAGTTTGGAGGATGGGCGTGGGGGGGGGGCGTCACCACAACATGAGGAACTATTTTAAAGGGTCCCAACGTTAGGAAGGTTGAGAACCACTGCTCTAAAGAGATCTTGTACTTACTGTATACAATTATGTATGTACCCCCCACACACCTCTTTTGCAAACATATCTACCTACCTATGTATTCATTTGTAAATTATTTTTTGTTGATGATATTGTAGGATTTCTCACAATTCAAACCCACCATTTTTTCCACTAGGAAAAAAATGAGGCTTTTTACTTCCAGAAAGACTTGCACAGTTTTGGGAAGTCACAGGCGCTCCTCTGGTCTGCGTTAGAGGCTGCTAAGAAAGCAGGACTGTCTGTGGTACAGTGATTGCCGTAGTTGCCCATTCTTGCTTTCACATCACTGTCTTCTTTTGCCTTGGTCAGGTTGTGCTGATTTCCCCCATATTGTATATTCTTTTCCTTCATTCTTTTCTTTCTTTTTTTGTGGGGGGGCATCACTGCCTCTGGTGGTCGTGGGTGCTACCCAGTGCCGCTCCAGAGAGCCGCCGCTGGATGTGAACCGCCAACCCTGCGAGCTGTAGTCCCGCACTCAACCACTGACGCCACCGGGGCTCAGCCCTCTTTCGTTATTTTCTTGTCTTTTATCTAATTAGTGAATTCCCCTTCCTCTCCCATTGAGCCCTGGTGGCACAGTGAATTAAGCATTGAATTGCTACCCTAAAAATCTCTGATTCAACTCATTATCTGTTCCATGGGATAAAAATGAGGTTTTCTGTTCCCTGAACTATCCACTCTTAGAAACTTATGGAGGCAGTTCTCCTGGGTCCTAAAACGGTTGCACCTTGACTGGTCTGTCTCCTCCCCGTGGATGATTGACTTATTCATCAAATTTAATGTCTTCCAAATTTATCCTTGTGAGATAGTTAATGGATTTGTTTTTATCCTTTATCCTTGTGAAGTGTTCCATTGTGTGTATGTACCAGTTTGTTTATTCGTTTATTTGTTGATGGGCCCTTACATTGTTTCCATCTTTTTGCTGTTGTGAATATACATTAATGAACATAATGACTATTTATGCCATAGTTCCTATTTCGTTAAAGTGCATTCCTAGTCATGGGATTGTTGGATCACATGCCATGTCTAATATTTTAAAGAAGCACTACTTTATTTTTTATGGCAGTTGAACTGTTTGTATTCCCAACAGCAGGGTGTAAGAGTTCTGTTTTCTCTACAGTATCACCAACATTCTTTATTTTCTGTTTTCTTGGTAGTGTTGTTTTTAATGTTGGAGCGGGATTGTCACATTGCCAGTTTGATTTGCGTCCATTTGATTGCTAATGATTGTGAGCATCTATTTCTTCATGTGTGTTTTAAGCACCTGAATGTCTTCTGTGATGATGTGTCCATTCTTTCCTGTGGATTGTTTGCCTTTTTGTTGTTAAAGTTTTAAATTTTAGAGTTAAGACCCTTTCATTGCAGTCAAAAATGTTTTTTTCCAATATGTAAGTTGTCTTTTTATACTTTTAGAGGAGTCTTTTGAGTGAGTATGAGAGGACTTCAAAATGTTTGTGGAAAAAATATCCATTATCTTTTCATCCTATTCCTTCTGAACATTTTGAAGTCCCCATAATTTGTAACAGATTGCATTTGTCTGGTTAATTTTTTGCTGTTTTCACATTTTAATATGTGTTTGTATTCTTTTTATGCCATATGTTAGAGTTCCTAGCATTGTCCCTATTTTCTTTTTTCTTTTTTTTTTGGTTTTTGGGGTCTCACTGCCTTCTGGTGGTGGGAGTAGGAGGCCCAGGCTTGCTGCTGGATTTGAACCTCCAACCCAGTGGGCCGCAGTTCCGTGCACAACCACTATACCACGGGGGCTCAGCCTTGTCCCTATTTTCACTACATGAAAATTAAGTTTTATATTTAAGTCTTTAATCCATCATAAGTTAGTTTTTGTGTATGTTATGAAGTATGACCCTTTTTACTTTCTACATATAGATACCCAGTTAAAGAGATTGTCTCTTATCTGTTTAGTGAGTATTGACTGTTTTGTAGGTTCATATTTTTTTTCATATCTTCCTTTAGTTCAATTTTTATGCATTTTAAATTTAATCATATGTACCCATCACCAATTAATAGGCACCTAGAAATAAGACAAAAGCACTAAACATTTAAACCAATAAAGCTTCAAAAAGCCTGTGAGAAAATTCATTACCTTTTAATTCAGTTGCTCCATATACTCTTTGCAGCTCCCTCATAAGTGACAGTTTTTAATGTTAAAAAATATGTTTTAAAAAAGAATATATGTTTATAACTAACAAAAAAGAATATGTATATTAAAACTGTACATCTCAAATTCTTCAAGAATTTGAATTCTGATGAAAAGTACATAGTTTTATATGAGATTAATAAGAGGAACTTTTATAAACTATTAACATAGACTCTCTGTCTTCAGGTTGCATATGTTGTGTGAGTTGGAGCACAGCATCAAACCCCTTTTTCAGCAATCTCTAGACGTTAGTGCTCAAGAAGATTCTCTAAACTGGGAAGCACGACTGGAAATGACCCAGAATTCCTACAGAGCTAAGGAACCTATCCTTGCCCTCCGGAGGACTTTATTAAGTCTCCACAAAAGGTTGCAATGCTGCTCTTTTTTATGTCCGTTATGTTGAATGTTCTGTTTCTATTTTATTTTCTAGTACAATAAGTCTCTTTAAGTTACACACCTTTCCACATATGATCAACCTTTATTTGTCCTTTGTAATTATGTAAGTTTGTCCTCTTGAACCAACAGCTGCTTCAAGCCTTTCTTACATTAAAGTAAGACCAAATAAGAGCCCTTTGCTCCATTTTGACTCAGGGCACACTTAGGAACAGATCTTGTTTGCTGCCTATATTTGCATTTCCTAATTTGCTGTATGAAGCTCTATTTTTTAAGTTGTCAGTTATCAAAGCTAATCTCTGTAGTTGACATTAGCCTAGAATGTAAGAATTGAGTATATATTTGTTGCTGTTTCATATTTAACAAAAAGCCTGGGGAAGATTGTGGTAGAAGTAAAAAAAAAGTCTTAAAGACTTTTAATGGATTAGAATGGAGCACATTAAGTAATATAAAAAATTAGTTTCAAAAACAAATTGATCTTTGATTCCTTTGAAGTAGTGTTTTGAGTAAGTTATATGTAGGATAGATGTTTCATTAATCCTGTAGATACACTTACAAATGCTCTCTCTCCTCCCTCACTTTTTGTCGTTTTCTTCAGTTGGTTTTTTATTTTAGTTTTTTAGGCATCACTGCCCTCTGATGGTGTCGTTTTCTTTTAGACCAGATTACAGTGAAATGGTTGGAGAATGCTGGCTGCAGAGTGCCAGAGTAGCTAGAAAAGCTGGTCACCACCAAACAGCCTACAACGCTCTGCTCAATGCAGGAGAATCACGACTTGCTGAACTGTATGTGGAAAGGGCAAAGTGGCTATGGTCTAAGGTAATGAATGACAAAGGAAATCTGATCACCCGTATCCTGTTAGGGATTATGCACTTTCTACAAAGGCCAGACTGAGAGAAGATTTCTCTAAAATTTAGCATCTTATTTTCCTGTCACCTGTTTGAATCATTTAGGCATTTCTCCTCCCGCATTTCTCTTCCCACACAGAAGTTCTCAGATATTTTCCAACTTCAAGAGTAAATGTGCCTTTCTGTTTTCTTCTGTTCTCTGGTTTCCTTGAAGACAATAGCCAACTTATTCTGCTTTACTTTTCTTTATGTGTATAGGGAGCATGCTGTAGGTAAATGAGTATGAACTTACTACTAAGATACACGTGTAATCTGGACTGCCAGGAAGGCACAAGCATTAGAACATAACGCAGAACCAAAAGCACTACCAACGGGTCCATGTTGACACATAGAGAGCCTTTGTGGGTTTCCAAGACTGTAACTGTTTACAGGAATAGAAAACCCAGTCTTTCTCCCACAGAGTTGCTAGTATCTTAGAACTACCCGCCATGGAGATTGTGACTCAGTAAGTTACCACTATATCACCAGAGTTCTCGTAAATCTCCAAATTAAAATTATAGGAAGGGAGTTGTTTAAATATCTGAACTACTTCCCTATTTTATTCCCTAATTTCAATGTCTATTATCCTGCCACCACTGCAATTAGTCATTGCACCAACTCTCCTCATCACAGTCACATCCAATTGTTGACAGGTTGCTTTTGAAATAATTGAAAATACTGAACATTTTCTTCCACTGCAGACAAGGCTTCCAAACTTGGCTGATTATTGAAATCAGCTGGGGAGCTAGTGAGACACAGATCCTGGGCTCTTCCTCCTGAACTCTAGAACAGTGGTTCTCAACTTTTCTAATGCTGTGACCCTTTAATATAGTTCCTCATGTTGTGGTGCCCCCCCAACCATAAAATTACTTGCGTTGCTACTTCATCACTAATTTTGGTACTGTTATAAATTGAGTGACCCCTGTGGAAGGGTCAATAGACTAAAGTGACCAGATGTACCACTTTTTAGCAATTTAACAACGTCCCATGGTGTTTTAAAATTAAAATATATTACAATACTATTTTTGCTTTTTATGAAAAATTTTTTTGTTCCATGTAGACCAAATTTTTAATCAAGAACCTCCCTGCCACCTGGTCAATGGTGTCCCACTTAAAATCTGGTCACTTTGCATTAGACCCCCAAATGGATCACAGCCCATACGTTGAGAACCACCGCTTTAGAAAAACACGTCAGCTAAACCAACTAAACTATAATTTTACGGTCGGGGTGAGGGGGTCACAACAACCTGAGGAACTGTATTAAAGGGTCGCAGCCTAGGAAGATTCAGAACCACTGGTTTAAATCATTAGGTTGCAAATACAGCCCAAGGATCTGTTGTTTTACCAGGTCCCCAGGTGATCTCTGTAATTGCCAAACTTGGGAGCATAAGCGCTAAACACTCAACTCAAACTCACTGCCATCAAGTCAGTCTGGACTCCTAGAAACTATAGAGTAGGGTAGAATGGCCCTTTTCAGTTTGAGACTGTGAATCTTTTTTTTTTTGGTTTTTGGGGCATCATTGCCCTCTGGTGGTAGGAGTAGGAGGCCCAGCCTGGCTGCTGGATTTGAACCTCCAACCCAGTGGCTGCAATCCCGCGCACAACCACTACGCCACCGGGCTCAGCTAGAGACTGTGAATCTTTACAAGAGTAGAAAGCCTGGTCTTTCCCCCTCAGAGTTGCTGATGGTTTTGAATTGCTCACATTTGTGGCCCAATATGTAACGCACTCTGCCACCAGATCTCTTATTAGACATGAAGACGAGTCAGACTCAATGATCTTACAGGACAGTGTAGAACTGGCTTTGAGTTTAGTCCTGAGACTGTTTAAGCAGCTGGTGTTTTTGAACTGCTGACCTTACAGTTAGCAACCCTCTACATAACCACTAAGCCACCAGGTTCCAAACACATAACCACTATGTCACCAGGGCTCTATTAGACACTAAAGGAAGGCTAACTAAGAACCATATGTATCTGTTCTGAGTGCCCTACAAATTCTACTTAAAAGACACAGTTAGTGTCTGATCTCATTATTGACCTGAGGACTCTCCGTATAATCAAAGTAGAATTCATCAAGTAATACTCAAAACATTTTGCTTCTCTCAGATTCCCTGCTTTCCTCCTAAATAAGACTTACTTTGTCCCCTCATCTAGGACAATCTTGGGATCATCTTGAACCCCTTCTCCTTCATACTCCTGAGGTCTAGCCACTTTCTTTCTACATTACTGTAGTGATTTTTCAAAACTTCACATTGGAAAGGAAAAAAATTTTTAATTAAAAAAACGTTCATATTGAATTATTTTGCTCTCTTGCATTATTTATATCCTCAGTCTTTTCCATGCCTTTAGTAAGTGTGAACTCTAGAGAATACAGAAAGATCTTCCTGCCTCTTCAGCTTCACTTGTTACCATCTCATGGGTATTTTAGGCTTCAGTTAAAACCTTTCCTTACCCCTGCCCCCCCGCCCCATGCCACCCCCAGTTAAAATGATTGTTTCTTCTACTTAGAATGTCTTTCCAGCATATTCTTTGCCTGGAATTTTATAATAATTTTTTAAGACCTACTTCAGATTTTACCTCATGTGACTGCCTTCCCTGATTTCTCTCCTCCATCAATAATACCCAGATAGAGACTTTTATAACATTTATCAAATTGTGTTGTTTGCTTACATAGTCCATTTCCTCA